>VWYI01001551.1:0-205246 GCA_013399455.1 Anthoscopus minutus | reverse complement strand
ATAACTGTCTCAAAAACCGGGACACTGTGGAAGGGACCAGGTGGAACATTTGTACCACTCTGAAGGACTGAAGAGGCCTCAGAGATCTGCAAAGGGCTGGCACATGGACTAAGGGCTGCATAAATAGTGTCTGCACTGAATTTTAGGTGCTTACCTGACTAAAGTCTTCCTTTGAACCTCACAGAAACTACTAAAGTCATCCCAGGCAGCTGAGCTGTGAGAATCACAAAACTGTCAGACCTTTCAGTCTGGATCCAGCTTATGTCACTGTCCAGCTTTCATGTCACTGATGCGGGTATGACAAAATACATCTGCCTCAGGGGAAGTGCTTTCAGCCAACCTTCTCTGGTCCCAAATCCTGTAACTCCTCTTGGATCCCAGGATCTGCACTGGGATTGGTCATAAAACACAGAAATGAATCAGAAGTGATTGGAGTTGCAGAGAAAGTGAGGGGATGGAAGGAGGTGTGTATGCATGCAGAAAAAAAAGAAAAGCAGTAGGAATTGCAATAGGTAAAAGAAAGGTCCACATTTGATTAGCAGGCACACTCCCAGTAAAGTAATTGGGAATGAATCTGGGCCAGTGCATATCTTCACCCATGATCTTGCAAAAGAGAAGGAGAATGAAGTTTGAATTGAATGAATAAAAAGCTGCCACAATAAATCCTACACCAGTATTTAATCACACTTTGGACACTTGATGAAAACATTTCCTTCTGAATTATCAAAACAAGAACACAGAGCAGCAAGAAATAATCACAAAATGAAATGAGACTGAAGATTAGAGTGGTGTCTTTGGGAGGCAAAGCTATCATCTGGCCAAGTTACTGTACCCCAGCTCACCGTGACAGTTTAGCCAAATGCTGCAAGCGAAAGACTTGTCAGGGCAGAACATCTTGTTTTATTAGAAAATGTGTTCTTTACAAAGTATGAGGAAAAGAAAGCACAAGATTTGAGGTGGAGTTTTAGATGTCTTACAGAATACTGGGATGCAGAAGCCTCTGCTGCACAGTGACAGGCTCCATCTTTGCTTTAGCACGTGTTCATGGGGATGAGTATCTTTAGGGTAGTAAATTACCCTGATATCTTTCTGGATGTCTGTTTACTGAAGCACATCTAACAAACTAATATCTGAGTGAAAAAGCATTGGATTCAACATAGAAGGAAATCCTCAGGAATTAATGTGAGAAAGCTGCTAAGTAACACACACACACACACACACAAAAAAAAACCAACAAATTTTCTTCAGGAGCCTGTTGCTTGTCTGTTGCTTTCTACTGACAAATGCTATAAATTATATTCCAGGGTAATACACAGAATAATAAAGTTCTTTCAAATGCTTCATGTAACTACAAGAGATGAGACAAAAGGAAGCTATATTTTGCTATCTGTCTCAGACAACTGTCACCAATTAACTTAGTCCCTTCATGACTTAATTCCCTTATCCTCACAACTTCTCAGTGAGGGCAGACTCTGCTGGTCTCCATTCCAAGAGTCCCAAAGAACCATGGCACAGAGAGACCAGGGCTTTTTGCAATTCCCATTCTGATTACCACCAGGTTAAAGTCATGGAAAAGTAGTTCTCAGAACTGCAAAAAAAAAATTCTCCTCATCACTGTGAGGCAAGGAAACAGCAGGGTCCAGTCTGAATTCTACTGTAATAGCTCAATGTTGCTGCTCTCCAAGTCAGTGGCTTTATGCTGGCTTGCTTAACCAAGATAGGTCCAAGGTTAGGGTCACATATGAATCCAAATAATTTCAGGCCTGCTTTGGTTTATTTGAACTGGCTGATCTATTTCAGTGTTTTAGAAAGAGATGGTCCTCTCTGTTCTGGTAGGAAAGGAAATAGCTTCCAAAGATTTCCTCCCTTTATGTAAATAAGCTGCAGCTGCAGCAGCTGATGGAAGCAGCATGATTGCAACTCTTTAATTTCAGTACATGTAATACATGTCCCTGTTGGTTATTCAGAGCATGTATAGTGCTCTATGCACACGGCAGAGTAAGAGCAGAATCTATGAATATTAGTCCCCAGATACATGCTTAGTTCAGTCATTTGCCCAATTCTATTACCTGGGTATTCGCTTGAATGGAGAAGAGAATGGCTTTGGCTTTGTTCATTCATTCATTCTTCATTCACTTCCTGGTGTTCAAGCAAATGAAATCCTTGGTATGTGCTTGCACAGGCATAATAGTTTTAAATTAACTCATCCAAGTGAATCAGACCCAGAGCAAAGGTGTGAATTCTGTGATCAACAAAATGAAAGAGAATAAGTACTGGTGAGGCCAATATCTAGAATATTTGGCTCAGTTTTGGACTCCTCACTACAAGAAAGACATTGAGACACCGGAGCATGTCTAGAGAAGGGAAACAAAGCTGGTAAAGGAGAACAAGTCTTCAGAGAGGTACCTGAGGGAGCTTGGGCTGTTTAGCCTGCAGAAAAGGAGGCTTGGGAGACTTTATCACTTTCCACAAGTGCCTGAAAGGAGAGTGTAACCAAGTAGGGTCAGGCTCCTCTCCCAGCTAAGAAGTGACAGGATGGGTGGACATGACAAATTGTGACAGGGGAGGTTTAGATTGGATATTAAGAAAAAAAAATTCACAGAAAGCATTGAAACAAACTACGCAGAGAAGCAGTGGAGTTCACCATCTTTGGAAGCGTTCAAAAAAATGTGTGGCTATGGCACTTGAGAAAATGGTTTTGTGGTGAACATGATGGTGGTGCTGGGTTAACAGTTGGGCCTTGATGATCCTAGAGGTCTTTTCCAACCTTTACCTGTGATTCCACCCTTGGACCACCATGTTCTATTAACTCCAGCTCCTCTGAAATTCAGAGCTGACAAATCACCTGGTGATCACAAATCATACTAGGAGATATTCACACACATAATATATGCAAATAATAAAGAAACAAATAAAATCAATCAGGCAATCATAGGCAGGAGGAAAAAGCTATGTTTATGTAGAAGGTGAGATTTGCCTTAATAAGAAATCAACTGTATAATTACACCAAACTATGTAATGAAATCTTTCCTGATTTGTACAGCTTTTACCTATTCTTCCCAGAAGTTAATAAATCTTTCCAGAAACATGTGTTACCATTGCATTCAAGTGCAGTTTGCATTATTTATTTAAATTATAGCCAATTAAAAAAAAAAAGTAAATTAATGCCTCATTTCACTTGCCCACAGAGCACCTGTGAAGAGGGTGAATGTTTCCATATTTATGTCTCCATTTTCTTTTCCCAGCTTGTCATTATGCTGATTC
This sequence comes from Anthoscopus minutus, assembly GCA_013399455.1. Taxonomy (NCBI): domain Eukaryota; kingdom Metazoa; phylum Chordata; class Aves; order Passeriformes; family Paridae; genus Anthoscopus; species Anthoscopus minutus. The sequence continues at coordinate 201,982 of VWYI01001551.1, read as the reverse complement.
AGGAGGCTCAGACCCACTTTGCCAAAGCCACCCCTTAGGTCTCAGAAGATGAAGGGTTACAGTGGCTGATGCTCCAAGCTGGCAGTCTGTCAGCAAAAGAAGTCGTTCCCAGTCACACATAACAGTTGTTTTAATGAGGTTCTCCCCTTTCCCCAAGAATTGTTCAGCTCATCCAGAAAAGGCCATTTTGCTTGTGATAACATCATGCAAATAATCTCAGCTTCCATAGCACAATTTCTCCCTCACTCCTGGGAAGAGGTCAGGGTAGGAAATATAACAGGAAAACTGTTCCCAGCACATTCCCACTGCTGGGTCACTGGGTTTCATAGTCCATGCTAGCTGACTCCTCCTGTGATGAGTGATTGTTTGGACATGTCACTGCAACAATGATCTACATGTAAGGCATGGCTTTCTGCAGATTTATTCTCCCAGAACCACCTTCTTATTGCAATTAAATTGTTCCTTCCCCACAAACACAGTGGTAGTGGAAGATTTTCTGTGAGCATTTCTGTAGGCAATCTTAGCACAACAAAAGGACATTCATTCAAGAGCTGCATGTTTCCATCAGACTTTAATCTCCTGAAAACAAATTTTCAAAGCATATTTCCAGCACAGCTCTCTTTAACCAGAGAGTTGCTAGGGGAAGTAAAAGGCCTTCACAGGTAAGTGAGTATTCACAAAATCTGACATTTATTTCTTTTAAAGGTGAGCGTTTCACTCTTTGAGTCATGTAAAATGTTTTTGATTGGAGAAAGAAATTAAGGAAAAAACCTCCAAAAGCAAAATAAAATCCAAAGAGAATCCCAAGGGGAACTGAAATCACAGCCTCTCTCACAACTCGGCTCCTAGTTGGCCTTGCTCCATTCCTTTTCCCAGTCTATTGCCACTGTGAGCCAGTCTGTTCAAAATATGTTCCTCCTCTTCCATGGAGCTGGAGTCTCTGCCAGCTTTGCTACCTGAACTTAATTGTTCTGTGGCCAAATAAATGCTAGAGCTGGTAAAAGGGAAGACACAGGAGGATGCAGGGGTTGAGGGAAGAATGTTCCCTCCCCTACCTGACAGCATTTAGGTCACTGATGGGAAACTGTCCTCCCAAATGGCCTCCAGATGTTCCTACCAATCTCTCTCTCCAGGGCTCTACTCGATTACCAGCTGGGAACTGGGCTCAGCTGACTCCAAGCAGCTCCCCAGGTGAAAACCAGTTACCCGTAGAGGTCTTTAATGATGCTCTTCCAAGTCCATCTCCCTGTGTTCCTTATGTGCTCAGCCCCAATCATGAATTTATGGCCTTATACCTTGTGACCTTTTGTTTGGTTTTGCTGATAGTAAAAGGCCACTTATTCATTGGTATTTCCTAACATGAAGATGGCCATATTCTAGTGTCTGAAAGAAATAATGCAGTGTTTCCACAGGAAGTTCTTCTACAGGAGTAGCCAACACCCTGAGCTACCTGCCAGGCTCCTCATCCAGACACCAGGCACCCATCCCGAATTCAGTGGATGAATTCACAGGCCGGGAACAACCACAGCCTGCCAGGGCTTACACTGCAAGGCAACACTGCAATGTAACCCCTACCATCATGCTGGAGCCTAAAGCAACCTGCAAACAGGAGGCCAGAACTGCCTGGCTCCTCTTTTTCTTGGGAAAGGGGAATGTCTCAGCAATGTCTGTTCATTCTCTGTGGTGGTTATGGGATGTGGCTGGAGTAAGAACCACACTTGTTGCAGAACTGCTCTAATAGGGACCTTTCTATCCGTTTTCCCTACTTGAATAAATCAAGTAACACAGGAGTCCTAACCTTTTCCAGATGGACAAAGGTCACCAGTGCTCCACGGTCATAGCCAGTTCTTTCTGCTTTCTGTATGTGTGATCTCTTTCTTGGAAATCTGACACAGCTCTATAGAACAGAGGAACTGGTTCTATACTTCAATAGCACAAGATGTTAACTAATGTTTATGAAGTGCTTTGAGACCAAATGTGATATATGTGTAAATTTGAATATTTTAATAGACCTTCACATATTTTAATAGACACTTTACATTGATATTTACTAACATTATTTTTTCTATACTATTTTCAGCAGTATTTTCCATATATAACTTGAATTTTTTTCCCTTTGCCTATTTAAATTTTTACTACAGGAAAGGCTGAGGGCTTAATAAAAAATTTGAAAGGTACCTGTGTATTTTAACTCAGGTGGCAGATCTGACATCTCTGAATTAATGCAGTGCTTTGTATTAGAATCTGCTAGAAAGGTCTGTGAGGTCTTGTCAGATCTCATAAACCAAACAAGGTGGATCCTCGAATGGAAACCTTAGAAGAACACCCACATACCATGTGAAGTAATATTTCACCTTCTGAATCATCAGACTTGCCCCTGAGTCATTTCTACAGCAGGAGTTCAGCTAGTGGCTAAGGTTCTTTGCTGAGAGTTATTATACTACCATTCAAAATACATTCAGAGGGAGTACTTGCCATCTACGGTCATTGAAGAGCTCAGAATTATCCCCCCACAAAGAACAAATCTATGCATATAGGTCTTTTTCACAGGTAGCAGGCAGTACTTTATCTTAGAAAATCCTGCCAGCAATTTCACTTGGATTCAGTAATTTTGTCCTTTTGTCTGCCTGTAACAATACCAAACCTACAAGGTTTTATTTTTGCCAGGCACTTGGGAAGAACTGCTATTACAAGAGAACCAAATGCTCACCCATCCAGCAGCCTTCTGGAATTTCTAGAGAATGTGGAAGGGAGCTGCAGGTGCTTGATACACGTCTGGATCTGGCCCCAGAGGAGCAGGAGTTCTGCAAGCAGCTGAGCACTGCAGAACACTCTGAGCTCCTTCTCCCACTTTGAGAGCAATTAAGACCAGGAGAATGTGCCTTCAAAAATAAATCCACACCTGCACACCTAAAGGGGTGCTGATGCATCCACTGCTCAGTCTCTCTGCACACACTCCTGACATTCTCAGGGTTTGAAGACATGATGCATTCTGAAAATGGGCTGAGTCCTTGGGGTCCCTGCTCTTAGCACAGAGGTGTGCTTGAGCTGCTGTATCACAGCATGTACAATTTCATGTCTGGATCACAAAAACACCCACTCATCACCCTTTTGCACCTGGAATCTGGGTTTAAGAATAATCTTTATTTTTCCACATTATTAGCTTAAATCCTAGTTGCCTAGTCCTAGTTGCCTTTGTTGTTTTGCAAAATGAATGCAAAATGCAGCCACAAATATTAGTTGTTTTGCTCTGGAATAAAAAATGTTTTGCTCTAGAACAACAAGCAAATTAAACAGCCTTCTGTTTCTATAAGCCCTAAGAGACACATTCTCCCTGGTCTATTCAATGCTTTGATGGGAAGAATTACATTTTCCTGTACAGAGCCATTTATAATTTATTTTTAATTTATATTTATGGTACAGTTTTGTCTGGGGACCTTGCTACTGCAGCTCATGTAATTTAATATTTCAGGAAGATTAGGATAAAAAATGGCTTGTAGAAACTCTATGGCAGCTTCATTACTTAGTTCTCTTTCTAACCATGAAAGTTAACCCAGGCTTATTGCTTCCCTCCCATAGGTACAATGGCTCTTTAGTTGTGTTTTGGTTTCCATAAGGGATCTTCCCTTATTGACTTGTTACTTCCCTCAGTGACAGCTATGTGACCTTTTTCAGGTGTGAGAGCATATCAGAGTAGATGTAAAATGTAAGATATTTCTTCAGCAAAAGTTGGTAATCAAAACCACGCTTGGAATAGTGACTGCTTATTTATCATACTTTCCCTGAAGAGCCTCAAAGTGTTATCAGTGAAAAGCCTGAGAAAGCTGTGTTGTCAAAAACTTGTGAGACTGAGAAAACATAATTGCTTAGTTATGTAAGAACGGTTTTTGTAGCTTCTGTTGCCTTGCTGTCTAACAGAAACAATGCTTCTGGTTTTAGCTTCTCAGCTCAGCTTTGGCACTATGAATTGTTCACCAAAATATTTTTATTTACTTTTGTACCCATCTGACTTAAATGATGTCATCAGATGAATGGTTGTTATCACACTAAGGGGTTTAAAAATTACCGAGCCCGAACCAGAGATCCCCATAGCGCTGCAACAAACAGTAACCAGCTGCGTGCACACACATCCTCTGCTCCAACATGACAGAAAATGAGTACACATAAGGCACTTTCAGCAGGTCACTACAAAAAAATCAGGAGTGAGTCATGAACAGTTATTGCTAGAAGAAGCCGGGAGCAGGGATAGCAATTTTTCATCCATGTGATCATACCCAAATGACGCCTCTTTCAGCAAAACATGGTTTTGGGATTGGCACAAAGGAAATCTAGGTATATCTTGCAGGTTTATGCCAAAATTAGATCCATACTGACTTAAACTGTTTGGGAGTTATTACTAGCCTCTATCCTGTCTATGTACTTAGAATGAGGGACCCAAATCTTAATGGTTCCCTAGAAATTAATAAGATAATAATAATGTTTTGACTTCTAAAGATCTGTTGGTCCCAAGCTGAGAAAAAGAAGTTGCCAGCTCACATGTCTCCATGAATATGGAACAAAAAATAACAAGGATGATGGCTCACCATCTGTTCAGCAATTGATATGGAGAGGTTGGAGGATCTCAGTCCAGTTCTTAGCAGATGTCTTGCTACAGCATCCATGCCCACTGAGGGTGTGCTCACCCCTAAGCACTCAGCTGCGTGGAGAAGCAAGACTCAACACCAGCTCTGCCTGCACATTGCTCTTGCACATGCACATCCAAGTCCCTCCTTGGAGGGGGAAATTCAATTTCCAGCTGCCTGAACCCCCAAGTCCTGCTGAGACAAGGAAGAGCATTGCAGCAATTTGGATCAAACTGGAGCCACACAGAAGATTGTTCCAGGCTCCCACTGATGTGTGTTACACCCCTTTAACTATGCCCATGACAAGGCACTAACAGGGAAAGATCTCTAATATATTGTTCCCACTCTAACAACCTATTAACACCACAGATGAGAATTTTTCTGCTGGATGCATTCCCTCACTTCAGTTACATGTTTCTTTGCTGCACCTGTAAGCTGCACCAACTTTTGAAATGTTTCAATTTCACTTTAGAAAGACGGTGCACCTGCGAATCTTAGATCCTACAGGGGTCTGCATTCAGAGCTTCACCAGTCTGCTGCCTACAGCAAATTGAAAAAAAAGGCTGTTAATTTGAAACTACAGCACAGGATATGCCTTCCAGATGAGTTACTTCATATTTGATTGAGCATTTTCTTTTCTCACCTACAACGTTTTGATTGCTACTAATCTTGCTGGATGTAGTGTCCTGGACCAAACTGGCTCAGACATCAGCACGGACTTTATGCAGTCAAAGGCATTACAGGAAAACTCTCTGCCGGGAGGTGCTCTCACAAACACAAGTACTTTTTCCCTGGATTAAGTTAACAGGCAGATGAAGCTCCCAGTTTCAGTCTTCCAGCCTTGGGGAGATCAGCAGGCCTATGCAGAGGTCCCTGGGAAACCTGCTCCCATTTTGCTGGAAATACTGGGAGCTGGCTCCATCCTCTCTTGTTATGTATTACAGCCAACCTAGAGGTGTGTGCAGTGGGGAAATGGCTCATCTTTGCCTGATGAGTGAACAGGGGAGAGCCAAGGGATGGTGAGGAGAGAACAGGAAAAGTTGGCAATATATCCTATTTCTGAACAAAGAGGAAGCTTGCACATAAGCTGTGCAAAGAGGTAAGATGGAGAATGAATGGGAACCACTGCTGTCCTTGAGTTACACAGACTGGCTAGGGAACACAGGCAGCTCCTCTTCTTTGAGCACCCCAGGGGCACCACTAACAACAGACACATTTCAGGATCTACAAAATCTACCCTTTTCTTTCCCTCACATACAAAATTGGATTCTGCTAGTCTTGGAAAATGCACTGAGAAAAAATGGAAGTCCACGAGTCACTGGCAGCTCATGGCTGGAGACGTATCCTGAAGAATCACTATTGATTTTCTGTGTTCTCATACTCACCCCTAGGCATAATTTCTTGGCCACCACCCAGGGACAGGATGCTGAGCCAGATGGACTTTTACTCAGAGCAAATGTGGCCTTTCTGATGTTCCCGTTTAAAGCATGACAAACTGGTACTTACAAAAAGCAGTAAAATTTTTAATTTCTTGCTGACAAAAACATCAGTTAAATATCCATTATCTCTACCCCTAAGAGTCCTGGTACATGCTTCTTGTTTTGTAATGAAAACAGTACTCAATAAAAGCAAAAATACTCATAGATAGGCTATTTACACTAGCTCCTTCATCAGCTGTTGCTTCTAAATTTTCTGATTCTTTTTTAGTTTTTGAGTAAAATCAAAAGGAAAGGTAAGCTGATATTGCAATGAAGAGCCACCAGAAGAACAACTCTTGCAAATCTCTGTGAAAATTTGGAGAACAGCCTGGTCAGCTGCTTTCCTTGCATTGTACAATCTTACTGGGAACATGGATAGTTTGTCTTCCTCTGAGAACTCCATGAGGGTATCAAACCACTGAGAAACTTTATTACATCTTTTGCAAGATTTTTGTGGATTTTTAAAGTCACTTATTTGAGGAAAAACATCCAAAGTTACATCCTCATTATTGCTTTGAAAGGGAAATAAGTAATGAATGACGGGTACCTCACGAGGACAACTTCCCAAGTTCAGAAGAGACTAAGAATTACCTGTGGCCATGATTTTCTGAGCCTGAGAGTTTTCAGTCTGTCAATGGATGATCTGTTCCCAAGGGAAAATCTTTTGGGAACTTTCTCTTTCAAGGACTGTTTTTTGTAAATAGGTTTTGGTTCTCAAAACAAGGTTACACAGGTATTCTGAATATGGTTTTCTCTTGTTCCACCAATGGGACCAGAGGGATGGTTCCTTTGGCCAATCATGTTGACACCTTATAAAAAGGGTGGCTAAACCCTGAAATAAAAGCTTCCTACCTCATTCTGAAATCAAAACCTCACTGTTGTTCGTGAGTCCACGCTTCTATTTCATGTCCTGTAGCGACAATTACATGCTTGGGAATGTGATGGCTCACAGCACAGGAAAATACGTGGCAGACAGCAGGCTGTCCACTTTAAGGAACAGTAAAATTATGTCCTCCCTCTCATCTCTGGGTTCCTTGATTTCATGAGCAGGTAGGACAACATTAAATTACAGCTTCAGTACTGACACTTGATGGAAGTGAACACAAAGGCTGTGGGTCACTGAGCTCCCGCTGGTGGATCAAATGGATCATGTGTGTTGACACTGAGAACAAGCACCGAAGGAAGCTTTGGAAGTCACAGCAGTCACTGGGTATCAGAACCTTGGGCTGGCACTCAGCTCCATGCAGTGCACCAATGCTCTGTGCCCTTTCAGCTGAAAGTGCATCACCGAATCACATTTCTTGCAGCAAATGATTCAATAGCTGCTGGTGCCTTGGCCGTAGATCGACTGGTGAGAAATCCATGCTGGAGCTCACTGAGTGAGCTGTTGGAGCTGTGTGCTGGGACTGCTCAGAGAGCACCTTATCTGAGGGATAAATGACAACTTTGTTTGTGTTTGTGTATATATATCCTTTAAGGAGAACTGGTTGCATGACCTTTTATTGAAATGTCTCCTTACATTTGATGTCTTACAATTTGGACACTTTTCAGTGACATGGACCCATCTTTCCCGTGTTGGCCAAGTTTGGATTAGTTAGAAGGTTCTTCAAAATGGTAGGCTATTAAAAAAATATTTTTAGTCCAAATTACTGGACCTTTCTTTTGCCTCTGAAAAGTTCTTGCACATGCCTGTCACATCTTAAGAATACTGGATTTACTGCAGTAAGAGCAAACCCATCATTAGCTCCAAAGAGAACATTTCATTGTCCAAGTAAAATGTATTGTTTTATAATACTGCAGTTTTGTTTTCCTTAACAAAGATGCAGGTACTAAATTATTGAACTCAGCTCTGCTCTTTTCACCTAAACACTCCTCAAGTATTTTCCTCAGTACTGTTCAGTAGAGTTCTTTCATGAAAAACAAAATGTAAAGCTTTTTATAGGGTTGTTACTTGGAAGAGGTTTTTGTAAAGATACTTTTAGAAAAGCATTTGTTTTTCCAACTCCAAAATATAAGCTAATAATGACCATTTTAAAAACGAAAACCCAGTTGATAACGTTAAAAATGAACCACTGTCACACTTTTTCAAAACAATTCTTGATAATATGAAAATTCCACAAGGTAGTTTTCATTTTGAAGCTGTTCAATTTCTTGTTTATTTTGAAGACACTGACCAATTTTTAAGTTTCATTCGGCTTCTGTGTAAGGTCCTCCCCACAGAAAGCCATCATTTCCTGAGTTTACCCAGAGAAAGTTTTGAGCAGAGCTTTCCCTTCCATTATGAGAACAAACCTGATCCTGCAAAAGCAAGCATAATCCTCTCTGTATTGCTACTAACTGCACTTTAGAGTACTTGTAAAAATACTTTCTCCTAGCCAGGCAGTCACAGTAGAAACAGCTGGGGGTCATGCCAAGTACTGCTAGAGAAATAAATTAATTTTATCTTGTAAAATCTTTCAGAAGACAATCAAAACCCCCAATTAAAAAAAATAGCAATTTTGGTTTTGGGGACTGAGCCAATTAATATTTAAAAAGCAGATGAGTCTCATCTTGGTCCTTTTAATGTAATTTAGATTTATTCTGTTGAGCAAATGCCTAATAACTTTGTGGGTGTTTGCTTAGAAATGGCATTTAGTTCAAACACTGGTTCAGTATATGTACTTTAAATGGCCAAGTGGAGCTGCTGAATTTGAAAGAGAAGGAAATGCAAATGCTTCATTTGGTCATTTAGAAAAGGTGGAACTAGAGAAGAATAAGACTAGAGCGGTAAGTAAGACTCGGGAATGTGGCAGAGGCAGCATAGCTCGTGCACTGATGCAAACAAAGAGGTACCTGATGTGCAAAGAATTGCTCACATTTCTGAGTCATGTTAGAATGAGACCTGCTGGCTCCTGAGTTATCTGCAAGGACAAGGTGAAGAGCATTTCACAGAATCAGTTAGGCTGGAAAAATCTCTGAGATCAAGCCCAGCCTATGACCAAACACCACCTGGTCAACTAGATCATTGCCCTGAGTCCTTTTCTTAAAGGCCTCCAGGGACAGTGAGTGCATCACCTGTGCTGTTGGAGAAATACTCTTTTGAACTGTTATCCTGTGAAGTTCACTTTGTGCCATTAGAATAATTAATCTGCCCTAGAGGAAGTTCCTGGATGGAGAGTTCACACTTGGATTCAGCTTTTAGGTGTACAGTCGAGATCCAGAGTTCCAGTTCAATCTCAAACCTAGTTTAGCATGATAGTGGGCAAAAACTTTCACTTGTTTCAGAGCATCCAAGTGAGGAAACCAAACCCCCGACAGTGATGCAGCATTGCTCAGGCAGAAATGGGTCAATACACAGAGGCCTTGCAGCAAAGACCTTTGTGCTCCTTACAGTGAACCTCCTTTACACTGCCCAGGTATTTCTGGCTGAGTACAGATTTCATGACTTTACATGAAAAGAAATGAAGGGATAGTTTCCATCTTGATACAAATTCCAGCTGCAAGTCAGTTTTCATCCTCCCTTAGATTAGCCTCACTGAGAGATTCAGTTATGATGCTCCAGTTCCCCTTTGCTAATGACAACACTCTGGAAAACACTGGCCTCACCTTCTCCATGCTGCCTGAGCAATACAATAAACACGGAATGTTTTGACAGCATCTCCTCTGAACTCTGGAAGCAGAGTTTGCTAGAAACACCTTAAAAAGCAAGTTGGAATTCTGAGTTTACAGAAGGGATTCTTGCACAGTTTATCTCTTCTACATGCTTTTGTAAATCTTATCTTTACTAATGAAGCAGCAAGCACAGGGGAATGAGCTGGATTTTGTCTCTGGCACTACCAGCAGAACTGTCAGCTCAGCACTATCTGTAGTTTTCTCTTGCTGTACATTTTTTCTTGGCTGATGTGAGAGACAGAGCATGTTTCTCAGGCAGAGGATGAGTCTGTGGGTCAGATTCTCTGCTGCAATACAGACTCAGGGATTTCAAAGCAAATGTTATGGCACAGTCGTGCTTCAAAAGTAGTGGCGAGCTTCTGTACTCTTTCTACTCAATGTTTTTCAGAGTAAGTCCTCAATTTTTAAATCTTAAAAGATAAATGCCAGGGCTATGGAGCCAAATTTCTCACTAATGTAGTTTGAAGCAGCATCAATTTGTATATACTACAGGAAATCAATCTCTTTTTAAAGAGTCCTGCTGATTTTTATCTATTACCTTCTTTTAGGCTTCTTACAGAATTATTTTTAGTTAGCATTTAAACATAATTTCCTGCTGTCTGGAGGAAACCCCAGCCTGACAAAAGGCTGTCAGGATCCTACCTAGCACCTTTCAGTATGGGAATCAAGCTGGCTGCATTTTGGAAGTAATTACTGATTTTATGAAATAACCTTATGGAGGCCTATCAGGCCTGCCAGTTGAGTACATGTTTTCAGATGTTTTTGACATATAAGAGTTTGATTTTTAGTTCCTTTACCAGATTTCTCCATTATCTCCCTTGACATGTCAGCTTCTCACCACACACAGACCACTTTTGATCACAGATAAGGAGCTTTTCTTTTGAAGGTTCATACACATACATCCCTTCTCTCCTTTCCAGTACATTCATTTTTGTTAATATCTCCTTTTAACCCTGATGGGCAAATGGCAGCAGCTCTGTGTTTGCTCCAGCTCACTGCCACAGTCAGACATGGCAGCACCGTAACAAGGGACAATTTACACTTAATATTGGAACAGTGATTTACAGCATAAGGAAAGACTTCTTACCTGTAGCTATTACATAGATCAGTTTATCCAGGAACACTTCCTGAAACCAAGTATAGGACAGTCTAAATTAGAGATGCCAAGGATCAGGTATCTTCATAATTCATGTGTACCTTCAGGTACATCTAGAAGCAGTGGTAGCTGCAGATGTGCTATAGATGCATAAGTCTTCCTTGAACAGAAATCAGATATGCAAGAGAGTCTCTCAGGCTGCCAGGAATTAAGAATTTTCCCCTAAAATATAATACCAGTCACCTTAAAAACTTACATTTTGGGGATATTTTGGAAGGAGAGTGGAGGCAGATACACCTTCTGCAGTCATAAGTAAATGCCAATATGTTGAACAGGAGATCTGCAGCATGAAGTTTGCCACAGTGCTCAGAGCTGATTCTGGATAATTTTTGAAGAGAATTCAGGGTCTGTGTTTGCAGAGACGCTGAGGTCAAACTGTAACAGCCAGTGCCAGGATAAACAGCTGAGACTACAACTCTGACTTCCAGTTCTGATTTTGCCTTATGGAATACTTTGCATGTCATCATTCCAAATGCCACTAACAGCCACAAAGAGAGAGTTTACAGCAAAAACTGAGAATTCTTTTTCCTTTCCTGTTCTATGTGTTCATGTGGCATTAGAAAGAAAAAACAAGGAAGGATATAAAGGTAAGAAAGAAATAATACTGCCATTCTGAAGACATTTTAATTCAGCATCAACCTGGTAGCTATGAAAAAGAAGGTCTTTGGAAGCTGCCATTACGCTGCCACCACCACCTATAATGTTTCGTAGTAGATTTAACACAATGCCTCTCCAGGTCTAAATAAGCAAATGGCACCATTCCTGAGAAAAAAAAAGCATTGATATTTTTTCAGAAGGAGGAAGAAAATTAAGCAGAGCATTGGTATTCATGTCCTATTCTCCTTTCTTCACCTCTCCTTTCCCATGATGATGTAGGGTATTTTATATACAAAAAGCCCACTATTTACATTAAGGGAAAAACACAGCCTACCTGCTAGATAGCAAACATACCCCATACTTCAGAAGAGCAAGAATATGGCAAATGACTTATGTGTGATTCAGTCTTGTGTTCCAATATGCATATTGGCACTGCCACAATCATCACTGCAGTGAACACAGCACAGAGGATCACAGATTTAGCTGCAAAACACAGCTTTTGGGCACAGTGTTGCACACTGAACTCCCCAGGCCCAAGGAATACATTGGGACAGACCCTCAGAAACCAGCTCTGCAAGGATTAATAATGCAGAGGAAAAACCTGGGGCTCAGGCATCTTAGTGGCAGATGCACCACATTCAGCATTGGCCTCTGCTTTTGCAATCTCCCGCTGCTCTGAGGTGTGGCAGCAGGATGGACTGAGGAGGAGGTCTTGGGGTCACACTGCTGTGCTGCAGGCAAGGCACAGGTAAGGCAGGCATATTCTGGGGTCAGGCAAAGGCAGCAGGTGAGCTGCCCAGCTCACACATTCATTAATGGCACCTACCCATGTCAAAAGCCCCTGTGGGGAGCATTAACAGGAAGGGATATAAATGAAGCCCAAGGCTGCACACACCATGCTTTGTGAGAGCCTAGGACACCTTCTTCTCACTGCCAGCCCATTGCTACTAAAAGAATAACCTGTTCTTTGATGGTTGTGTACCAGGTAAGCTGCCTTTCAGCATTTCTCCCCCAGGGTGGTATGGTTCATGCTTTTACTTCCTCCCCTCATTTCCCCATTTCCTCTGTGCTGAAGTTCTGCTCTTCTCTGACAAAGGGGACTGCACACCCCCAGCAAGCAGTGCCATACCCGTTGGACCTGCTGTTGCTAAGAGACCAGTGAGAGAGAGAGATCCTATCCACTCAGATTCCCCTACAAATCCCAATATTCCTCCTATTGCTGCTCTCCAGCCCTACTGAAGTACCGTTGATACAACCTTGGTATCCAACAGATCCTTATGGGTTTTATGGGACGTTTTCTTCCACTGACCAGCCCTACTGAGAAAGTCCCAAAATAGGATACTGCAGTAGATAGCATATCATTAGGGAATTAGCACAGATACAGATGCAAACTACTCTTGTGGGAAACCACCAAGGCCAGAGAAGGTCAGAGATCTTGCCTAGATCAAAACAAATTCACAAAAATGTCCTTGGAAAGCCAAACTACAAGTGGGCCATTAGAGGTCACAGCAATGGGCACAGCACAGGATTGGGCTGTTCTACTGCATAAAGTGCCTCCAAATGTTATTAATTATGTTTTTATTTCAGTGTCGATATTCATTCCCCCCTCCCCTCTATAATGCAGGGGAGTTTACTCTGACAATACTTCTGGCAGGAGTCTCTCTCAAGCTTACAGAAAGGCTAGCAAACACCAAATAATAACAAATCTTATTGACAAGGGAAAAATATGGGGTAAGTTTTTAAAACTCTCCTGAAGTATTGTCATGTTGCTAGGCTGACAGTTATCAAATCACTTCAGTCCTTGGCAGTAGTGACAGACTTTTTCAGACTCATAGTAGTTCCCAATTTCAAGGCTTGTTTTCTGCTGTTTGTGGTCTTTCAGGCACACCACCTGCAACTTGCTGTATTCTTAATTCTCCATTAGACTGGAGACACCAATGAGTATGTATGGAGAGAGTTCAACCATTACACCACAGCGATGGAAATATGCCAGTGGGTGATGCCATGATACCTTTGTATGAGCACAGAAATTGCTTAGGTTGGAAAGCTTCCCTAGCTGAACGGGAGGAATAAGGACAGTAGGTTATGGAGACAGACAGAAGACTATCTCAATATCTCAAAAAAAATTTAAAAATTCAAGGGTATGAACTGGCCAAAGAGCTCCAGATTAATTTTACAGAGAGAGTGGAACTTGGGGTACAGCAGCAAACAACTTCAGAAGTACCCATGGGAATGCTGCTAATTAATAAAGGGAGCAAGGAGATTTGGAACCACCCTGTAGGAAACTGGGCATTCTGTTCCACCTTTACATGTTTAACTTTCCATTCATAAGCAAGACAGAGAGATGGACATCAAACAGGTCACCCTAAGAAAGGCACAAGCAGATGGCAAAACTCAGATCACCTCTCTTCATATCTTGCAAGGTGTCCATCTCAAAAGGCAGCAAACACCTTTGGGGAAAGCTGCTGTCCACAGCACTTTGTGTTGCTGCTGAGTAAGAGGAATATGGACACTCTTTCTGGGAAAAGAGTGTTAAAAAACAACCTGGTATTTATGCAAAGTGATCAGATCTTCCGTTGATCCTCCCATGGAGGCATGCTTTCCACACTCAGATAATTTGGAAGTGATTTTAAGGATTTCTAGTATTAAAGAAATCTGTTTTGGAAATAAAAAGAACACCTCAAAGTTTACAATAACAAGTATTCCTTTTCTGTGTGCTGGAAGGCAGTTTGGGATGAAAATCCCATGCAGACTACCTGAGGTGAACAGAAGCTTCTGAAGAGAGAAAAAATCAGAAGTGTAAAGTAAGTTGATGGGCAAAGCAGCAAGTGGAGGCTGACAGAACTACTTCTCCCTCTAACAAAGAACAATTACAGATAGCTGAGAGCATGGCACGTTTGAGGGGACAGCTCTTCTGCAGAGTAGAAAGGTAAATTATATACAGAAGAAGCAGAAGTAAATAAAACAAGTTTTCTGTGCAATGTTTATAAGGAAAGGGGAATGTGGAGAAGATGCCAAGAACGGCCATACATTTTTTGGGAAGAAAGCAGAAATAGTCAAAAATTGAGACAATGCCAGAAGTAGTTATAAAAATTTTTAGAATACCACAAGGCTGACAAAACATCAGGGCCAGATGGGATCTGTCTCAGAAAAATCAAGCAATTAACTAAAAACATAATTTAAAAAAAAAAGAAAAAAGCCAACCAAAAAAAAAAGCTACAGCAGCATATGAATCAAAGGAGTGAGGTCCATCATGCTTCACCCCTGCCACTTTTACATGGATACCTGAGTGAAATAAGCCCTGCCTGAGCTCGGTCAAAGCTGTGCTGAATATGCCACAGGAAGTTAAAACTCCTGAGGATACAGCTTCTTAAAGGGAAAGACTTCATAGATTTGCAGCCCTTTGCAGCCTCTTGCAAGGAGTCCGTCTCAAAAGGCAGCAAACCTCTTTGGGGAAAGCTGCTGTCCACAGCACTTTGTGTTGCTGCTGAGTAAGAGGAATTATGGACACCCTTTCTGGGACAAGAGTTTTAAAAAACAGCCAGAGAGACCTGTAATGAACAGGACCTGGTGAGCTGGGGAGGTGCTGGTGCATACTGACATTTATGAGGGATCCAAAAACCAGGAAAAACCCCATAGCTTCACTTCCATAGCAAAAGGGTGGACACAGAACAGAGGTGTTAATTAAGGACACACAGGAAGGATTCAGGAAGTTATGACTTCATTAACAATTATGACTAAATGGAGAATCACACTTAAATCTGTTAAGCATGGATTTTCCAGTTTAATTGGGCATTTGAAATGCTCTTTTAAATGCAGTGAAATCTAACAGAGAACTCTGTTCAATGCAGAAGCACATTGGGGCAAAGTTTCCCAAGCAACCAGAGTAAGAAGAATGTGCACATGGCCTTGCAGATAAGGTATGAGAATGCTTGGGGTGAGATCTCATAATTGAATCTCTCAGTCTCTGGTGACATGGCTGGACAGCTCCCTACAATCATATCAATAATAATATTCCAGCTGCCTCAGACAGCATTCCTGCAGAGCCCAGGAGATTCAGATGCTGTAGTGAAATTTTGCCAGCTATTTGTGACACAGAGCCCAGTGCAGATTTCCTCAGCAAAGAGCCATAGGCCTCCTATAGCACAGAAAATCACTTTGGGATGGAAAGCACCACTGAAAACTGCAACCTCCCTGAAAGAAAGTGATTCAGATTGAATTAGACAGTTTTATTCAAGAGTAGAAAACTGCAGGCTGTCCTCTCTCCCTCAGCCTTTGAAAACCAAAAGCAGTTACGATAGTCTTTCCTTGAGCTCACCATAGTCCTCTATCCAGGATCTATCTAGCTGCTACCCCTTTTTGCCTAAGATATCCAGAAATGGAATAATTTCCACTATAAACACCCCTTTCAGGGTTTTGGGAATACTTCCTGCCCAGTCCCCATTGCACCTGATTCATGTCTTTAAATCAATGTACCAGGTATAGGCTTCCTGTGGACTGGAATAACTCACAAGATCAGCAAATGCAACATTAATCCCATTCTAGATCAAAAGGAATTTTAGCAGGTGTTCATCTATGTCAGAAATCAATTTAAAGTAATCTTCCAGCTCTGGCAGGAGAAATAAAAAAGGAATAGATGATTCTCAGGAAGAAAATAAATATGGCTTAGCAGACAGTGGTTTAAACTGATAGCACAAGAAGTCTTCTGCAGCTGGATGAATTGTTAAAACAAATGAACCAGCCTTCCTTCCCACGTGTCCTTGCCTGAGTCAACTTACAACAGGACTTTCAGTCCCCATGCACACTGTGAATGTCAGCTCCCATTGCCTGAGCAGCAGCTTCTCTCACTATTGCCTTTCTGATCCTGACAACCTTCACTTTTACATCCACAACTCTTGCCAACATTAGTTGGGTGCATTAAGGTTCGAGTGAAGATTTACAATTTCTTCTTTTGCTGAACAAGCTTAAAAATACAATTTTTCTCCTGTTTTAATTCCTAATAGCTACAGAGCATTGCTACAATCTGTTGTATGTCAGTGCAGCATTTGCAAAACGAGTGAGTACAGTCTCAGAAAATTAAGTCCCTTACTTGCTCATAAGAGAGAGAAAGAATTGGCAGCAGAGAAAGTTCATGTTGCAATGAATACTTGACAGTGCATATCTAAAATTTCTCTCTCTTGAGCATAACAAGAGGCCTCCCCTTTGGATCACAGGATGCCTTCCCACTGAGTCCCATACCCACTGGAAAGCTTGAAGTCTGGTGGGTTATATCATAAAACCCCCTGAAATTCTTACACATCACTGATCTCAAGAAAACATTCCTCAGGCAAAACCTTTCATATGCTCTCAGCAAGTCTGCTTGAACCCCTGCTGAGGAGGTCTACACCTTGGAACAGACCAGAGACCTACTGCTGTCCCACAAAGGGCTGGACACAACCTTCAGCATGGACCAGAGCTCAGGCAGCCATGCTTAAGAGAACATAAAACATCTTTTACTCCATGCATAACACCCCCCATCCTGCTAGAAACCTCTGAGCTATCTGGCAGTACTTGTGGCTTACACCCCATCTGATGTGACCTGTGTCACAAGAGCTGCTGATTTCCATCCAACTGAGACTACAAAGTTGTGGGCAACTGCAGCAGAGAAGCAAAGATGGAATGACTCACTCTTCTGGACCTTTAGCTAATTGTTATTATTGGTCCCTCTGGATAAGAGGTAGAACAGTACAAGGAAGAGAACTCTTTTCCGCTGTTCCTGTATTGGTAAGTTTGATTCCTCACAGCTGTCAAATAGATGGGTACCTTTCTCCAGGATCAAAATTTATGTGAGCTGGTAAACCAGCATCTGTCACCACCATGATTCAAGCAACTCCCAAGAAAGGAGTGCAGCATATGCTTTTCTATTTCTCAGCTTTCTGAAAGGGTGTTTTACAATACATAACATTTAATCCTGTCTGAAGTAGCTTTTACTGAGAAGCAAAAAGTACTATGAAAGAGGCAAAAAAATTGATCTAAGGAGCAATTTCATTTAAGGCAGAGCGTGACAGCTTTGCAGTAGTTTACCTGATAGACTGCTGTGGTGCTCAAGCCACAGAACACCATTTGCCTCCCTCAGACCTAATCTGAGGGAAACAGATTGTGTGCAAAAAGCTCCCATCTCATCTCACCTCACACTCTACTGGAAAACATGTCCAAGAATGACCTTAAGGGGGCCAATCCAAGTGTAAAATGAAGTCAATCTCATCCGTCCAAGCACTGCCTTAAGTTGTAACTCAGACATCCTAAAGCCACTAAATCCACTCAGTAATCCATTCCCACTTACCTTTCAGGATTGTTTAATCTTTCAGGCGCCTAAATTTAAAGGTGCTTCATTACACAGACAAATTATTTCCCTGTCACATAATTTCAGTTGCCTCCTGCTGCTCATTAGTGCTCCTCTATTAATAGTGGTATTTCTCTATCACCTACAGTTCTGCTGTGATTTACTTTAGGCTTTTGAATCCTTCCCATGTCCTTCAGAGTAGCCACGACCAGAGCATGATGGTAACAGCACTCAGCTTTTAAACTGTAGTCTCTGGCAAAATATACTCACTCAGGAAACCAAACACACAGATGCTTGGTTCTACTTTGCACAAAGTGTACTAAACCATTAGGTGCTTGTCCTCCAAAGAGGGAAAAGCAGAAAGGATGCCAAATGGATGAAGATACCTAATTTTCCCTACCCGTTCTCCTAAACTTAACCACAGAAACTGATGCACAACTTAAGCAGACTTGATCATTCCCGGAAGATTGAAGAATCTGCCTCTCCACCAGCTGCAACACAGAACTTACATAGCTGTGTAAGGAAACTAGAATTTTTGGGTGATGCTAGAAGTTCTTGAAGAAACAGGGTGTCATTCTGGCCTTCAGCAGCAATTTGGCTGTATTGGAGTAAGGCTGGTGCCAGAAGCTACAGGACAAGGCTGAGAGAAAAATGGATCAGCATGTGGAGACGCTGGGTTTGGCAAGGAGATTCCCCTCAGTAGAAAAGAAGAGGGGGGAAAAGGAGACTATATTTTGTGAGGTGTAGGAATAAACTTGGAAAACAAAACATTTTATGCCAGAAAGCCTTGGGCATTTCCAAGCATGGTAACTTGAACCATGGTATGGGAGGACTGAATGATCCAAAGTATTAAATGTCACAAGAGAAACTTAGAAACCTTGTACTGCCCACACTTACAAAAAGTGAATGCCCAGGAGCATCACATAATGCCTGTGATCAATAATTAGTTCATATTGGGGAGGATTGCTGACATCAAAGAACATGATGGAAGTGCACAGAATGCTAAATCAGTAACAAAATTTTATGCTGTATTGCAAGGTAGAAAGTTTCATAGAGAAAGGTGCTGTAAAAGGGTGTAATGAGGTTACATCAAGAAAAAGAAGAAAAGGGAACTTTTCAATAGTATAAGAGAGTCTCCATAATCTCAAATGAGGATAGAGACATCCAACACTCTTAAAAAATAATCTGCAGCAAAATAAATGACCAGTGCCACAAGATCACCCCCTGTGACACTGGCAGCTGGTGATTGTAGTGCTCCCGATGTGTTTAGAGCCTTCCTGATGTTTTCTATCAGTATGCTTGTTTCAATGACAGAAGAGAAATGAGGGAGAAAATACAGTTAGAATAGAATTAATAGAGCAAGGACCTCCTTTTCTTTCTTATGGATTTTTGTGAGTGTTTGAAGATAAATTAAAATCTGCCTCTAAGTTTTATAATTTTTGTCCATTCCTACCCAAAAGACTAAATGACAGGGAAGAAAAAAAGAAAGATTAGGGCAAAGAACATTATTTCAGTTGCAGAAAATTATCAACAGGATACAATTCAGAGCAAAGGACTTCCATTGGACAAGCAGTTGGTGTCAGGGAACAAACAAGGGAGAAATTTATTCTAGTCAGGTTGCTTTCTTTATCTTACATGATGCAGCTGCCTGACACTATTGATGGTTTCAGTAAAGGTTAGCATGTTGGTAACCCATAATAGTCACAGGTAAATTCCAGAATAAAACTCTGAATCTCTAGAGATCATTCTAGACGTGTTGCCAAATCATTTGGACAAATGAAGACTGGCATTAATTTAAGGTGGCTAAGTTTAAAACAGCAACCCTCAACTGACCTTCAGACAGACCCAAATCCAAAGCTGTGATGCAATAATCAATAGATTGAGCTCCAGATTTTCATTCATATCTTATATTTCTCGGAAAACTCTGAATGCAGGAAGACAGACTAGGGACTTGGGTATCTGTGCTACTTTCAATGCAAGCATGAACAACTCAGAACAGGGCAAGGGAAAGTTCATGCTTGCAGAATTACTCTGGGCCTTGGTCCAAACTAGGTCCAGAATGTTTCTCTAGTGCCTGTCCTCTTTCCTCACTTACAGATTTAATAATAAGTACAGATTTTCCTGACTATTTCCCCAGTTTCTCTGCTGGGAGAATTTATTTACTGTGGATTTTCTCTCTCTCAGCAACACAGTTCACACTGGGTGAATTTAGGGGATATTACAGAGCCTGGCACAGGCACATGGGGCAACATGCAAGTGTCCAGAGCTGTTTAGAGGAAGAACAACTGCATGAACACTGAGCTGAGAAGAAAGAAAACCAGCCACATGCCTTAAAACATGAAGCCTTTTGTGATGAGATCTTCATCACAACATCTTGTGATGTTTCCCAGCAATTACTGCAATTCATTTTGCATAGGCTGTAAGGATGAAGGGATGCTTTAACTGAAGCCTGGGAAGGACGACAGGAGCCAGGGGAACAGATTTGTCTTGGAGTCCTAAGAACTTCTTGGTGATCTTGGTACCATCACATGTTTTCAAAACATAGGACACAGCTGTAAATGCCAATATTAAGAGCTTTCAGCTAATAGAAATTTATGTAAGCTAAGATTGCCTGTTGTTTTTTTTTTTTAATTAGTGGGAAGACTTGTGTGTGCAGGATATACCCATGTGCTAAGTCAGCAATGAGTGTAGCTCTCATTTCCACCAGAAAAAGCTCACTGAGTCACAAACCCAGCCTCATGTGACTGTCTGACATTTGTCAGATGAAAGCAATTTATGAGGTCTCAGTGTCATGACAGGCTCTGTTCTAACATGGGCCACAAGTGGCACTTAAATAAGTTATTCCTCTGCACAGAGGTATATTTGTCTCTGTGAGGACACAGGGCTGTGCCAGCCCCAGTTTCAGCTGGTACAACAGATTTTCTAGGGGCAGACATAACTCCAACCTCCTGCACATGAATGAAATTAATCGATCTTTTCTGTTAGGAGAGCACTGTACTCCTTGAGCCTGTTTTCAGTCACAGTGTGTGGAGCCCTGCAGGATTTACTCTGGTGTTCTGGAGTGCAGACTGCAGGGCTCCTCCTGCCCCTCAGGGATTGTTAGTGAGCAGCAGCTCTGCTTGGCTCCTTATTGTCTTTGTTAATAACACTTCCAATGATTTGTGTTTGCATCTATTTTTGTATCTCTTAACATACTTGTAAGATACTCAAGGCTGCTTTGGAAAGAACCCAAGCTCAGGAGTGGGGTGTATTCAAAGCAAATGAACCCCCCTGGTTGCTGTAGATATGTCATTGGTATTCATTCAGTTTGCAGGAGTTTTTTTTCTCCCTTTCCAAAGTCAGAGGCAGCCCATGGTGTGCCCAGTCCTCAGAGCACTGTAACAGAGAAGCACCATCCCTTCCTTTTGCAGGATCTCCAGTTCTTCACTGAACAATTTGTTCTCCACAAGAACATCACAAATACTAGGGCAAGCAGGGAAAAAAGCAAAGGTCATTCTACAGCTGCAGGGTAAACTAATACAACTATCTGATCCCCTTTGGCCTGACAACGCTTCCCTCATTGTTTAGTGTACAACTCAAAATGTCCATACCTGCAAAATGTTTGAGATCCAGTTTATTTAGACCTTGTGGAAAACAAAGAGAAAAACTCCCATCATAAAATCTCCTATGACAGCTCCTTGAAAGTCAGCTAGTGACCATAACAAATCCCTTTTCCTGCTCTCAGCTAGGATTATTCTCCTCTGACTGGGTGTTTGGTGGCCATGAGCCACACACTGGAGTCCCTCATGCTTGATGGATACAAAATTCTCGGGATACTGATCAAAGCTCCAGTATCTACTTCCCACAGCAGCACCCACATGCAGTGTAACTCAGCACGAAGCCTTGGCAATAAGGCTACCACTGTCAGCCAGAAAGTCCAGCTCCAGCCTGGTCAGCACTGAGACAAGACTATTTCACACGCAAGTTCTCTGTCCACACCTGCTTATCAAGGAACAGATAACTACAAGACAACTACACTCTACTCTTTGCAAGACTGGAAGAAGTCAGTGGCCAGGCTCCTCTGGTTTTAAGGGCTACAAGAGTGTGGAAGGCCCAGCTACCTGCAGGATGTCCTCGTTGCCACCTGGGCCAGAACTACCTACTTACTCCTTCACCAGACATCCAGGAGATTCCAGCACCTCAGCTTCCTTTGTGGCTGCCCTTGACACAGCAGCATTATTTGTCTTCAGCTTTACAGTGCATCCTACAGCACTCCTCCAGAGAGAGGTCTGGGGGATGATATGTTGTTCCCAGCCCTGTGTGTCAACATACTGGTGCTGTACTGGTGTACCAGGGGAGTTCCATGGTCTGAAACACCACTTTGAATTCAGGTTGGGTTTGATTGTTGGTTTTTTAAAACCACTTTTTGTCTCAACTGCAGAAAAATAATGTTATATATATAGCCGTTCTGTGAGCTGTTTTCATGCTGAGAAGTGAAATGAACATTTTAAAAGATCACATCTGAGGAAACCTGAGTATTCTTAGTACACACAAATATCACTGCTTTTTATAAATTATAACCTTATTTTCATTAAAAAAAATAAATTTAGCCCTGGGCTGCGTTTCCTTGCTCAGGTCCCAGCATACTTCTCCATGGATGCCTGCCTTTCCTGGCTGAAGCTCTCCAGCACAGCCTCCTATCTCCTCAGCCAGAGTGAAGCCTGCAGCACGAGATGCTTTGCACGGCTGTCACGCAGCACTCAGGGAGCGAGCAGCAGCCTCAGCAGAGAAATGTTGCCACCAATTCACTTGTTTAGAAAAGCTTGGGAATGTCACAACTTGTTACACAATGGTATCCTTAATATCCTCGGGAGGTAGTCATAACTTTGCCTGGAGGCGCCCAAGAACTTCCATGAGCACCAGCAGCGCAAAATTAATGATGCAGTTCAGTCTAGGAGTGGTGACATTCTAATATTGGGTAGAGGAAGCCTTACATACTGCCAGCTAATCTTGCAGAAGTAAATGAACTAACTCACATTTGTCACAGGATTTGAGATATTCCAAAGAAATGTTCCATAAAAGCCAACTTAATTAGTAAGTATTTCTGACAAAATATTGTTTTAATTAATCTCTTTGATTTTCTATTTGGGCTACTCACAATGGCTTTTTGCTTGCTTTTACTGTAGGTAATGTGTGCTTACCCACACACAATTTCCAGAACCTGTAGAGTTATGTCACTGCAAGTTATTGATTGTGTTCCAACTTGGATTCTGCTTTGTACAGGGTCTAATTAATCTATATTGATACCATATGGATTTCTCATCTGACTGTGGTTTGATCAACCAGCAGAGAAATATAGAGTCCATATTCGTTACGTGAGATCTATCAAAGAGAAAGTGCAGCTCTCCAGTAGCTTTGTGTCTAGGCAATACAGGGTCTAGGCTATCATGAACTATTTTGATGGAAGTAAATGTCACCATTAAAAAAAACCCAAAACTACCGAACAACCAAAGTAAAAATCCAAACCAAAAAACCCATGCCATACCAAAAAAAAACCCTCCCCAAAAAGCCAGATTAATTAATATATTTCAGAAACGTAGCTAAACTTTGTGCTTAAACAAAAAAAGTCCTATGTGCTCAATCAAAAAAAGTCAGAAGATATTTTGGATGAAATGCACTCAGAAGACAAGCAAAGAAAATAAAGATATAAGAAGCAAAGACAACCTGATGTTAAGGATGAAAGAATTTACATGGGTTGTCTTTGTTTTTTGTTGTTTCAAGCCCAGTTAGTAGAAAAATAAAATCATGTAACCTAGGAAGAAGATTCTGCATTTCCCTCATTTAGTTTACTCAGCTTTTTCGTTGTGCTAGTTTGTACTCTAATCAATTAAACTGTTGAATAACGCATTTGTCAGGTGGTATTCAAGTGGCATAAATAAAGTAGTTCAAGGTTTCTCTTTGAATCTAAATTCCTAGCAGGAATTCTTTGGCAAAACCACAGCTTCAAAATGCACAGTAAGACACAGACTATCTTCCCTCTCATGGAAAGATCCTCTATACGTGCCACACTTACATGTTATATCAGGATTAATGCTTTTAATATTTCCCCCGTTTTCTCTGCCAAATCCCATCTGCAGGGACAATTACTATGATTTTTTTTTTACCTAGACACGCTCAAGTTTTGTTCCCATTTCACCCACTGAATTCTGTGCTGAACAACAATTACCAGCCCTACAAAGCCACGTTTAGTCTCTCGGCACCGAGGAACGCAGACACATTTTCACACCAAGCTGCGATTAACTCTCCAGGGACACAGTTTTCTTTGCCTTCCAATTCTTGTGGCCCCCCTCCCTCTGCCTCCTTACCGCGGGGATCTTCAAACAATAAACGCGTGTGGGTTTAATTTACACCTTTTCTTACACTTTCTGTTTTTAAGGGCGCACGGGGCATGATCTTCCACCGCTTCTGCGCTCCCTCACATGGAGTTCTTTCTCCCATTCCAGCGGGGGAACGGGACAGCACCTCGCCCTGTCTCTGGCTGCCCAGGCGGGACGAGGCTCCCGCGGCTCGGGAAGCGCTCCGGGCAGGGGCGCGGCTGGCGGGGGGCTCGGGGATCAGCCGGGATGCAGGCGGGATCCAGCCCCGCGAGGGGCGGGCGGAGGGCGGGGAGGGGTCGNGGAGCGCGCTCGGCGGCGGGAGCTGCGATCCCGCCGGGGCACGGCCGCGCCGGCCATGGAGCCCTCGCCCAAAGACGGCGAGAGCGCGGCGGCGGCGGAGCCCGGCCGGGGCGGCACGGCCCCTTCCAGCGGGGTGGTGGTGCAGGTCCGGGAGAAGAAGGGCCCCCTGCGCGCCGCCATCCCCTACATGCCCTTCCCCGTGGCCGTCATCTGCCTCTTCCTCAACACCTTCGTGCCGGGGCTGGGTAAGGATGCTGCGGGAGGGAGCGAGGGAAGGCAGCCGGGGCTCCGGGTCCCTCTCCCCACCTGCGGCTGCTTCGCCCCGACGGGGCCACCCGGGCTGCCGGACCCCACCGCGGAGGCAACTTTCCCCGACGGCACCGCGGGGAGGGATGGAGGAGCGGAGGGTGGCAGGAGTCCCTCCGCAAAGTTTCGCGCCGGGGGCCGGGACAGAGCCCGGCGGGGACCCCAGGGATCCGCGGGGAAGCGCCCGCGCCCCACCGAGTGCAGCGGGCGAGGGTCGCGTTTCCTTCGGATGGCAGCGGGGACCGGGGCTGCCCCACCCCGCCGGGCACGGCCGGTCCCCAGCCCCGGGGACAGAGCATTCCCCGCGCCTCCCGACCACTCCGCCCTCGCCGGGCGGGGATCGTGCGGCGTAGAAGGGACTCCGCTGTTCGGGCTCTCGCGAACTGTGATTTCAGTTAGAGGACCAAAGCTCACAGTGGCCACATCACTCGCTAGCTAGAGACGAGCTTTCAGAGCCCACTGTCCCGGGTTTTCTAGGGGGGCCCCCGGAAAATGTTAGAACAATTGTCCAGAGAAACGAGATTCACCGTTTCTCAGCATAAAGTCTCTAGTGTGTTCAGGTCCCTAAGATGTGGCTGCACCATTTCTATATTTCATTTTCCTCCCAACTGAATTAGGAATTGCTTACTGCAAGAGGAGCTTAAGAGTTTGAACACTACAAAAGCCCCTGGAATATAAGGATAAATACAAACATGCTAGCTGAAAGCAAAATAACCACATTAGTAAAAAAACCAAACTGAAACAAAATAATCCATGACTCATTAACACATACCTCAAGTCTCTCACAGTCCACTTCGGGCTGCTGTTTCTGCTGCTGTAGCTACCACACAAGCCTTCCTTGTGATATGGGAGTATCTTCCACCTAGTCCTGCTTTTAAAGAGCTACTTCCTGCCTTTAATTGCTTCATGTGCTTCGGGTGCCTTAATTCTTTAACAATGCTTAAAATTCTTAAAGTTCTGATTAAATTACTACCCAAGTGTGGGTGGGATAGTGTGTGCAACATGTAGAAGCCATTGCTATTCCAGCGTGCTTGCTCAGAACCTGCAGATGTATTCCAGAGGGAAACTCACACCTTTTGAAGGTGAAGGAAAACCCCTGAGTTTTCCTGTGGAACAAATATGTGCTTCCAGATGCAATCCATTGTGCTCAGGTGTGTTGTGTGCACATCCCTTGTGTGCAGCCACCTGAAGAACCTTGAGTGATGAATCAAAGACAGACTGTGGAGTTGAGCTCTGTCATGAGGCTTTTTAGGTTTCCTGGGGCTTAGTTTCCCACTTTGGAGATGGACGTTCAAAACTGGAGTTTTCAATGTCAGTTTTGTTTTCTGTTGGCATTGAAGACACCACATCTTCACTGTAGATGTACAGGAGAAAAGCCTGATTTACCACGCCCTTTTCCTTATCCAAATTATCTGTCACTTCAAACAGCACACTAGAAAAACCTCAGTGTTCTGTCTTCATCCTGGTAGGACAGATCCCTATAAGCCATCCTGATGTTGAAATTGGCTTGAAGTGTGGCTCTCTGCCCAGAGTTTTTCTCTGGGTGCTGCTCTGGATCTGCTGGGAGCAGCCAGTGTTGTGCCTTCCCTCATACAGAAGGTGTCTAAGGAAGGACAGCAAAGAGCTCTTCCTTCCTGAACCTGAGTGTTCATGGCTCCCAGTCCGTTCTGGTTGAAAGCTTGAGAGTTGAATCTGGACTATGCAGCTGTGTTGGTTGTATAACCACTGACAGGCTAAACCAGCACAGAATGGTTTTTAATTCTATTTTTAATTCTATTTGGTTTTTTATAACAGGAGGAGGTTTTTTTCTTAATTTGTTGGCCCTTTGATGCACTGATTTCAGTGGTATGATCTGGCTGGCTGTTCTACTGTTTCTGCTGTTACCCTGTTGCAAAAGTAGCAAACCAAACAAACTACAAATTAAAAGGAATCCTTACCTGTGGCATCTCCACAGCCTGGTGAAATGCAGTGTTTTGGAGATTCATCCCAAGCTCAGTATGCAAAGCATGACACTTAGTTTGTATATAAATGAACTGTTCTGTTAATGAAGCTGCTAATATCATACACATTTTGAGAGAAAACTTAGTCTGAGATGACACACCTGACTAGAACACAGCTATTTACAATCTCAGCCATATCCTGTCATGTATCACGTAGCCCACACACAAGGGGAAACAGGAGGATCACGAATCTACTGGCAGGAATGTTCAAGGGAAAAAGAGATTTTGTGTCATTGTTGCACTTCAGCCATCTCAATGAGCTGCGCAACGCTTGTAAAATAGAGAAGATTTGCAGTACTGTGAAGCAATCACATCAAGGATGTGAGCCTTTTCTCTGCAAAGTAAATGGCAAAATTCCCATCAGTTCTTGTAGTCCAGATTGATAACATGTTAAAATGATGTTTCACAGGCTCACTGTATATTTCTGCCTGCTTAGTTGGAGAGTGTGACTGTGTTAGGTGTTAGTGGAAGTCCTCTATTTATGAGTTGCTAAATTTATCCCTCATATGTTTTGCATGTAGTTGTCATTTGTGTGTAGACTCTGCAGTGCCATTGCAAAGAAGGGTCAGAGACCACCGGAGTAGACAAGAAAATGGGCAACCTTGAATGAATCAAGTTTTCACCTGATTAGAGACTGGAGCATTTGAGGTTTTCATTAGTGCCCTGTGCCTCAGAGAAATTATATCCAAATAGAATGTGCACTCTGATGCAGGCTTCCAAATCCTTGGGCAATCTCTCACCATCTGAAAGCCTCTATTTTTCAGTGAAATTATCTTTCCTCTGTTACAGAAGTCACCTGTGAGGGTGAAGTATGAGAATTTTAAGTATCTGGTTTGTTTTTCATTTGTGCTTTTTATGTTTTGCAGTAGTACTCTATTTGGACAGGAGAGGTAACACTTTCTCTTTGTTTACAGTCAGTTTATTATTTTCAGTTGGTTAATTTTCAGAGTTTTATGTAATAACCCATAAACCCATGCAGGTTTTAAGATGCATTGTAAACTGGGTTTTTAACTACTTGTTCCATACATATTACAAAAGATGTAGTTCGACGGAATTTTTTCATATCAGGGGATATGCTAACTTTTGCCTTGCCAAAACTTAAAATTCAGGCCAAATGCAGTGTAAAAAAAACTTGATTAGCCCAGCTACTTGTATTCCGTTTTGCCAAATAGCCCTGAAATGACACATTCCTACCATTCGCTGTGACAGGTGCAACCACTTGGAGATGTTCTGGATCAGTTTTCCATGGTCCAGCGCAGTCTTTCTCATCTGTGTCTAACAGGGCTACGGGGCTGAGCTGTAATGAAGGCGTCCCAAGCTCAGGCTCATAAAAAGAGTGGGTAGGAAGAAGAGGGAGGAGCCAGCGGGTGCTGTGGCAAAAGCCATCGCGCCTTGGCTACCAGCGCTCCAGCTCCGCCACATCCATCGCAACCTCTGCTCTGGCTCTGGGTTTCTGGAGCAAGCTCTGGGGCATCAGGGCCAAATCATGCAGTGATGATGGAGAATGGGAGATGCGGCTGTCGGCAGGGATAGAGGCGCTCCCGGCTCCGTTCCCGCAGGACTGAGCGGTGCGCACCTCCAGCCCGTACGCGCTGCAGATGGCAATGGGAGAGGGGCTGGCCGTGCCCTTTAGCTGGCAGACTGTGTTCTCCCGGAGCTGCCGTGTGCCAGTCAGCGTGGGAGAAGATCTGGCTCCTTGTCATTCCCGGAGCTGATACACGGGAATCTTGCCCTCCTTCCTCTCTGCTCTTCCTTCTCTCGACATCACGTGTGTGGGAGGGGGTAAACGAAGGGGGGGAACTTCAGGGAAATGTGAGAAGTGAGCGAAATTATCTGAAAGTCTGAGGTACTCTCCAAGATTAATCCCTCCTGTCAGGAAGGGGGTGGACTTTTGGATCACAGCCTGTGTTATACGTGCATACAATTTTTATGCAGGGAGTAATTGAAATACGTAGCATAAAATTATGTTAGTGCAGGATAGGAGAGCAGCTGCCCATGTGCCACGAAGTAGCCCGTGGAGGAGTTCAGGAGTGAGAGCCTGTCACAGCAGCTACAGAGGGAAGGGTGATTCCCAGCCCACTGAACTTCTTTCTTCCACGGTTCCTCAGTGCAGCTCTCCTGTTCCCGGCTGTGTCAGCTCCGTATCACGAGTCTTCTACCATCTGTTTATTCAGGCTTGATAGAGTTCAAGCACTGCACCTTCAGCTGTGTGAATGTGACTTTAATATTTCATTTATAGAAGCCATGCATCTTCTCATTAGGAAGCAAGGCTTTGCTGAGCAGAATGAGCTCTCCAAAGAGCTGAACAGAAGTACTGAACACAACACTCAAGAAAGTTGAAGGGATAAGATCTGCGTGAAATTACCAGTACCCATTTTATTTTTGTGGTTGGAAAGGTAAATAGATGCCTCCAGCAAACATCCAGTGCCTTCATTATTGAAACAAAGAATTTCAAGGAAAAAACACATTTTCTTATCTCTAATAGAGCAAACAGTGCAAAAAGGAAAATTGGGCTTTCAGACATATGTGCATTAAAATCTCAAACTCCCTTTGGTATTTATGATCCTTTTAATTTTTTTTTTCCTTTTATATATGCAAACCAATGACTCTGTGTGATTTATAAGCTCATTTGTGGAAAAAAAAAGATTTTCTCGAGTGTTTGTGTGAATTTGTATTTGTGAGCTTTACTGCTGACGGTTTTTAGCTAACATTGCCTTTCAGCCTCTGATGCTGGTAGTGTGCAGAAGCAAGCTGTTTGTTCATAGGAGCATAATTAAACAAAGCAAACCTATTGCCAGTAGATTTTACTCTGTCAGGTTTCGTATTTTCCACTGAAAAGGTCAAGAACTTCTTTATGGTGATTTGTGCTTGTGCAAGGTGGGAAAT
The DNA here is from genome assembly GCA_013399455.1 of Anthoscopus minutus. Lineage (NCBI taxonomy): Eukaryota > Metazoa > Chordata > Aves > Passeriformes > Paridae > Anthoscopus > Anthoscopus minutus. The sequence goes on along the minus strand of VWYI01001551.1, from coordinate 172,308 downwards.
GAGACCTACAATAAAATGTATGCATCCAGGTTTTACTGCTCCATTACTGGTACCAGTGGTATCAGCTATGGATTATCCTCACAGTGAGGTAAAGTTGGGCACAAGAACAACTGAATCTGAGGTTTCTGCACAAGAACAGCTGAATCTGAGGCTTCTGCACCTGCAGGTCTTTGTTCTTTTCAGTATGTAGAAGGCCATTGAATTCCTATTTTATTTTATTTTATTTCAGGGATTTAAGTGAGAAATCTAATTGTATCATATAACTTACCTGGTAGATGGTACTGAACAGTCATTCCACTGTTTTACCACCACTGGGTAGTCTGGAATATTTTTGTTCCATGAAGTGTCTGGACCATTTAGAATGACAATCAGTCCTGGAAAATTCAGAAGAGGTTTACAGGTAATTAGTAATCTGAATAAATGCTGAAGTGTTTCAACTTTATAGCTCCTTGATTGAGACAACACCACCTATTGTATCTGATCAGAAGAAAAAAAGACAAAAAAGGTGTTTTATCTGCTGAGGGACCTGAGGTGGCCCCTCAGTTTAATACAGTGTTTAATGGCACGCTTTGCTGTATTTTAGGCAGAAAGCTTTCTGCTTTGCTCATACTTGCCTGAATACTTAAAATATTCCTCTTCCTCCCCTTCCTGTGTGTAACACTGGGTTCCTTTCCTGAGTTTGTCTGCCCAGCCATGATGGCCACATGTGTACGTGCTGCCCTCTGTTATAAATGCAGTTATGGGGGCACACGGCAAAGCTCTCCAGTGCCTTGTCCGTGACCACAGCCCCAAGTCACAGTCCAGATATTCACAATTGTTTCTGTCCTTTGGTTAGTTTTTGCTCTTCACTTGCTACAATTGGTAGAAGTCAGCTGTTGAGCTCCACTTGCATTTAAAATTACTTTTCGGTTCATTTTGCTGTCAAGCTGTGCACTAACCCAGTGCTGCAGCCTTTGAATTGCTGTCCGTGCCAGACCAGCTAAAATTCAAACAAGTTTCTTTGCCTCCCTCATGCCTTCTGTTTTCTCCAAAACAGAAGACAAAATAAATGGCCAGGGACGTTTTAGCTCAGTGGTTTTTGTTCACTGCTGTCGTTGAAGCAGCTCTCTGGAGGTATTCATTACTTAATGAACACATAAGGAGACAGAGTTTGCTCAGCGTCTTGTAATCTTGTTTGTCATTTAATGCAGTTTGGACAGATGTACTTGAAGATTAAAAGTGAAGGTGGGAGCAGACAGCAGAGAAGAGCTGTTAAATGGCCAAGTAAACAAGCTGAATTTTAAGGTGGATAGAAGGCTGTTCCAGACGAAGAGTGTGATGTGGAGAGAAACAGAGAATCAGGTCCAGAAGGAGAAAAGTACATCTGCAGAGATTCAGTGAGAAGGCAAAAGAACTGAAACTTCTTGCAGCAAGGGAGAAAATGAGTGAAAGGATTTGAAGATAAAAGTAACTTGGATGAGGAGAGTGCTTTTGATAGGTGAATATCTCCTAGTCTAGACAGCAGGAAGGAAGTGAATTTTCTCCTGCTCTGAATCAGTGGGTGTTGGAGAGATTTACAAAGCCTGATAAAGCACCATCACCTGCAGCAGCTCCTGCCATTTAATCTCTCCACCATGAAAAGAACATTGAGAGTTTCTGAATTGTTCAGGATCATAAAGAGAGGAGCAGGATGCAGATACCAGGTTCCTCAGGCTCTTCCTTATTCATGAAACTGTGCAGGACCCTGAACACAAATATACCCACAGTTGGCAGTGTCTGGCACAAAGGTGAATTTTAGAAACAGTCCAGTTTTGAATTTTATGGAGAAACAAATGATTGGATGGTAAAAGGATTCTAAAATATTCCTAAAGTTTGTAACAAGCTACAGCCAGTCTGACATATAACATCCTTTCTCCTGTCTTAGGACTTGTCTTCACTGTAGAACTTCACACCTTTAAGTGACACAGTGGCAGCACCACAGTGGATGAGCACAAACTTGGTTGTAGCACTGTGCAAAGATGCTGGTCAAAGACAAAACAGAATAGATGATTTCATTTGGAAGAGACCTACAATTATCATCTTGTCCAGCTGCCTGCCCAGTTCAGGGCTGATTAAGTTGAAGCACGTTATTAAGGCCATTGTTCAAATGGCTTTTAAACACTGACAGACTTTAACACTTTAACTTTAAACACTGACAGGGCCCAGCCTCACACAAAAAAGAAAAGTTTGTGTTATTTACCTTATTTTAGAGATTGCAGGAATGTGAAACCTGACTTTCCCTAGTTCTGCTGAAGATAAGAAGTTTTTTCATTAAGGGAAGAAGTTAATCCCTCTTCCCCTTCCCAGAGTTTTGGAGCATTTATGTTATCTAGGGAGGCCCAAAATGAAAATACTGTAAGAACTTGAGAATAAAAATCACATGCCATTCTATCTAGTTATATTTCACTTTTTGGTTTCTGGTGCTGTAAACTTAGGTTTCATTCTGTGTGGACTCAAGGAGAAAATAAATGGGCAGAACTAGAATATTTGATTTAAAATACTCATTTCTACAGTTTTTTCTCTCTCCATCTTACCACTTAGAAGCTGCACTCAACCCTCCTTCCTTCAGCAATGCAGACTTTGTAATAAAGGCAAACTCAGTGTTTCCATTCCAAAGGAGTTACAGACCAAGCAATTTATCTCTAACTACTTGACAGCTCCTCTAAAGGCCTAGCAATGCAACCCCAACTCACACAATATTTGGTGTTCCCTTAGAACCTTGTCCCCTGAGGCTCTTGATTAGATGAGAATCTTTGCTTTCAGGAAAAGAAAAAAATGTAACTCTTATGGCTGTGGAGAAGGAATTGAAGATAATGATCCTGTCTCAAAAGAAAAAAAAAGAGGCTGTGGGAAGAAAGAATGAATTGCCCTTTTTTTTTTTAATTCTCAGTTTTGGAGAATCTGAGTCATGATTTTTCAGCACTGGAAAATGGCAATATTATACTGAGCTTTTAAATTTAAAAAAGAGGATACATTACTAACTAATTCACAGTTCTGCCATATTAGACAAAACCATGGACATTCATGTCTTTTTGCATAGCATCATGAAATACAGTAAATACAAATTAGGTGGTTGATGAAAACTGATGGGTAATACACTAACTTAAATTAAAAATCCCAGTATAAACATACAAAAAGGATATGCCTGGAGTGGATCATGGTCAAATCTTGTTAGAGGAAATGGTGAATACAATCAATAGAGGAACTTATGGAAACAATCATATTCTCTTCACGGGTTCATCTTGTACTGCATTTCCAACTTCAGGAAAAATGCTTATACAAGGAATTGTGCAGGGAACCAAGTGATCTTTGGGAATGTAAATTTAAACGTGACAGATCATTATCCAGCCTCCCACTACATTGTTGTTTATCTGAACTCTCAGCTGGCCACAAACATTGGTAAATATCCACACAAAAGTTAAAAATCAGAGAATTACAGAATAAAAATGCTTTGAGATTGTGGACTTTAGTTAAAACACAAACAAGTTTGTAAAGAATGAAAAAGGGCTAAATGGTCAATCTTGTGATTGTGTTGGGGAAAAAATCAAGTGGACCAAGTAAGAATGTTTTTAAAAAGTGTTTGTACATTTTTACTAAGTATTAGTGTTAATAAGCCTTTGAAGAACTGAGATTTATTGTAGCCTAAAAAATAGATTATAATGAGCCACAAGTTCACGATGTTAAAAAGTTCAGTAATTTCACAAAGTATGAATCATGATGTTTTTTGGAAAATATTTTACCTGAAATAAGCTCAATGATCACATTTGTATGACACTGTCCAGCTGAAAGAGTTTTTCTGGTTTAAGTTTCAAATAGGTATTTATTTGCATGCATACCTATTATATATGCCACTATGGTGAAATCAGATCATGGCATTAAAGGAAAGCCTCCTTTAGGCAGAAAACAATTTGTTGTATCTGTTTAAAAGCATTCATAAAAGAATGGATTTTAGATTTCATAAGTTTGTTTTGTTAATCTGCTATTTTTAAAATACTTGCAAGACCTCTTCTGTTGCCATGACAATTTGATTTCCATAAACATGGTATTTTGGATGTGACTATCCAACATTGTATTTGCTATGTTGTGGGGAAAGGAGATGGCAACTTGGCACCACAGAAATTACAATGCAGAGAAGGCCCATAGAGTCAGATCTCTCACTGAGAGTGGTCAGGACAAGTTCATTATAGCCAGAAAAATAAAGCTTATGGATCAAGTTATATATATTCATAATCCCTATAAATTAGATTTTTTTTTCTGTCTTCTTGTAAACACTGTTTTGGATTGAGAAAACTTAAAATTTCCACTGCAAATTAGTTCCAAGAATGTGAAGACTAAGTTCTGGCTAAAAGTACAGCTGAACCTTTTTGGATCTACACACACAAAGCAGCAGTAAGGACACACAACTCTCATTGCCCTGCAACACACTCTGGAATTGCTGTCTTAGTGGAATGGAGTTCACAAGGATTGGAACTTTGGAGTTTGCAAAGGATTTAGGATGGTGAGAAAAGAATGCTCAACAGTGGAGGCATTTGTGAGGTGTAGCCAGAGGAAAATCCCTCCCTGGATGAGGGATCGCCATGACTTACCCCTACTTTCCTTCTGTCTTCTTGAAATGATTGAAACAAATCAGATCCCTTTCAAAACTCATTTGCACCAGACTAGTTACTGAGTAATCCACTGAAAGAGTTGGAATGTTTTTTCCAATGTAGTAAGAAAATTTGATGAGTATGGATTCTCTGGATTGGGCCATTAAATTCTCTCTCTTGATCTGTTTAATTGTGAAAGCATTGCCAAATCTTCCTGTCGTAGTCCAAATCTGATAATGCTTTTTTTGTTGCATGTCTTTCTGCTTTAGCTCTGCATCTGGCAAACTGATCAATGCTAGGCAAGGTTTAGCAAGTTCTTTTACAAAACAAGAACTAATATTTTTTTAAAAAAATATTTTAGACTCAGCATCACAGGTTTGGTTTTTTTTTAACTCCTACTGAAATTTCATTGTGGCTGCAGAGAGCTGGTGGGATGGTTTCTTGTCTCGTGTAAAAAAGAGAAAAGAGCACAGGGACTGCAGTCATTGTCAATTGAGAGTATAAAAGCAATCTCTTGTTTTCTCTTTCAAAAGTCAGAATGTAATTTTATACATTGACTTGCATCTGAGTACTTATTTCACTCAGTCCCCCACACATCCCACAAAAACATTGTGGAAATGGAGTCTCCTGACACCCCCTTGAGCTGACTCTCTGAGGTAATCTACCTTGATTCTTGTTTTCTTGGTCAGCTGTACGTGGGGAGCTGATTTTAGTGCCTGGAGAGCCAACCTCTCACATCGCGCATTGCCGCAGAACATCTGTGTGCCTCTACACCTGCACTGCAGAGGTGTGGACAGCTGCACACATGCAGGGCAGAGCCTGAACCAAGCCATGGGTGTGGAGAGCAGAATGGGGGACTCTGGGCTCAGCCAGTTTGTGGCACCAGCCCATCCTGGCCCAAATAACGCCTTGCACACCACAGCGCCGACGAGCAAACGCTCATTTCCGTCAGAGCTAAGGCTCAGCATTTCCACTTTGGATGGCAAATTCAAGGCAGTGCACTTAAAAGCAGGATCTTTCTCCTTGTGCTGTGTGCAGCTGATACTTAGAAGAAGCCTTTGGTGGAGCTGGGAATGGATTTTAGACCAAGCACAGGTTCCTGGGAACCACTTTTGCTCAGCAATTACATAGGGAACCCTTCTTTTACTGAGGCTGTGATGATGAAATGGTAGCAGTCCACCCTTAGTTGTACTGACACAAAGAATAAAAGATTTTTGTTCTGTGTATTAACTAAAACATGGTATCTGGTACAATACGTGTGTATCTGTGTTCTGGTCTCACAACAGTGCTTTCAGCCCAAGAGATGTTGTTTCGGTGCTCATTTATTCATTTAGTGCCAAGGCAGAACTGCAGAGAGGGTGTCCCCTTCCCAGTTGCTCTGTAGATTCCAGGTCACACTACTTGGAACACCAACCCATCATATGAACAGGTACAAAATGCTCCCACTGCAAGCTTAACTCCTTTGTCAGAACCAATAACCCACAAGTTATGGAGCAATGTGGTGTTGAGCCTCTAGAACTACTCACCCCTGCTTGCCTCTTTTGCTCTAGTAACATTGCGCTGGCCCCTTGAGGTTGCTCCTGTGAAGAAGTATTATTTATAATAATAAACAGAATATAGATAAAGAAGAATTGCAGAGCTGAGGTCTTTGCCCTTCAAACCAGGGAAGACTCTTCCCAAGTTGCAGTACCAAGCTGGACACTCACTGAGAATTGTATTTCCCAAATGAGCCAGCCACCAAAGCTAAAAGTCTGGTTTTATGCTGCATCATAAAACTTAATCTGCTTTCTCCCTTACAAATGTGGGTTTGTTTAAAATATTTATGACACTGTATCACACAGTAGTAAATGTTCTTCAGTACATTTTGTAAAAGGAACGATACCTAAATGACATGATAATTGACTCCAGTGACTGTGATTTAAGTCTTTCCTGAGAAGTTCACTATTTACTGGTGTGAGAAGTGCCAAGTATGTAGTAAAGTAGTGTTTTCATAGAATCATAACATCATTTAGGCTGAAAAAGACCTTTAAGATGATTGAGTCCAATCATTACCTCATCACAGCCAGCCCCAAACAACATCCCAAAGTGCCACATATACACAGAATTATTATTTCAGTGGCACCGTGAGGTGCAGACTACACTCAAGCCCTATTATGATCTAGAAGGGAATGTTATGATATGAAGGAGGAGTTCTGTCATACACTTAAGACTATCTGTAATCTGAGTGGAGAATTCAGGGGAAATATCCAGATTGTCCAGGAAATCAGTGGCAAAACTGGTGAGAGAATCTACATGGACTTCTTGCAATTCAGGGCCTCAAATAACGCAGCCACGCTTTAGTTTCCATTAATCTCTTCCAGGAAAACTGTTATTAATGAACTACTTCCTTCACTCTTGGACTTTGTGTTCATTGAGAGGAGAGGTGCTGTCTGTGCCACGCATGAATGAAAACACAGTAAATGGGTAGGATGGACAAAGAAGTTTTTAGTTTGGATGTGCTGGTTACTTCCTCATATATTTCTATGCTCTGCTTTATGCCTGTGAGAGCCACAAACTCTCTTGCACACACATGAGGGGCTTGATGTTTTAGTTAGTGTATGGCAAAAAAGAAAACCCACACCAAAGCCCAAAGCCAGGCAAGCACAGATGCAGCCCAGGCTTGCCATTTGCAAGAACACTGATTTACACTGTGCTTTGTAGTTTAGTTTAGAATTAACCAATATTTGCGTTAAGTAGACTCTGTATTCCTTCTTGGCTGCACGGCAATTATGTACAAAATTGGGCCTTACTGTGACCTTTAAATAATACTGTTTTAAAATATATTCTTTATGCAACTATGTAGATGACCATGGCACTGTATAGACAATGGAAAAAGACAAGGTCCTCTTCCAGAAGATTGTGATAGAAATGTAACCCCAAGAGTCAGATCCAAGTTAAATGAAGTCCTAATAAAAACGTGTGATACAGTGTAATGAAAAGAAAAACATTTCCTTGTGTTGTATGTTTAAAGGCAGAGTTTTAAAGGCACAGTTGGGACTTGTTTCTTAGCAACAGGGCTCATCTGAGCCCTGAAAACACTGTCATGTTAGAAAAAGATAGCCTCCAGAAGAAAAGCAATATGAAAAGAACTAGAAACATCAAATTTAGATGTCTTCCTGCTGTTGCAGGGGCATTTCATCAGCATTGCAAAGCCTTCGGGCAACAACAAGGTCATTTTGATAAACTGTAATGATCAGAACAAAGAACTCCTCTTTATCAACAGGAGCGAGCAGTAAAAATATGATTTAAAAATAGGTGCATTAGTATCACCATAAACCACAGTTTAGGTCCTGGCATCCTCCTATATCCATGGTAACAGGGCTGTTTTCTGCACTGAGGGCACAGGAGTCCTGCAGAACAAAGTCCTGGCTCTGTTGTGCCTCACAGTCAGTACTAGAAGTTTCAGAGGAAGATCTGTAACACATAGAGTAAAATCCTACTGGCCTGTAGAAAGAGCTTCTCCTAAAGAAGTTGATGAGCTGGCTGATACACCAAAGCAGGAGAATTTTAATTAGTATTATTTAATCAAAATAGATTAATGGCAAATGTATTTATTGGGCAGATTAGATGGGGTTCATGTAACCTGTGCACCTGAGTTGGTTGCCTTTATAATGTGTGGGGAGGATTAGGAACTACCAGCATGTGACTCATACCTTTAAATTAGGTTAAGTGAATCACACCCCCTGGGGGCCTCCATCTCTTTTTATTTTAAATTTATTTTTTGCCTCCAAAGGGTAAGTGGCTCACATCAAGACACCTCCCTTGCAGGTATCCAGTTAGGTCAGATGAAAGCTACCCATTATCTGGTTTGCAAAATACAGATTTTGCTTCAATACTTTCAAAACACTTCAGGCATTGCCCACACATCTTTCTGGATCTCGTTTTGTCCTTACAAGAACTGAAGTAGTTCTGACCTCCGTGCTGATGCATACACATCTCCTGTGTCTCATGGAATCTGGGCATTTTTGAAGCTCAGACCTCCTCTCTTTCTTATGAGTGCTCAACACAAAACTGTATAATTTCTGTTATTTCTGTATTTAGAGTGCAGCTTTTTGGCAGCTCTTTTCCAAAGCGCATGATATTGAGAGGGAGGGAGGGGGACACACCTGTGAGAATATCCCAGAGAGATGTGCATGGAGAACCCATGCTGGAACAGGTACTCCTGGCAGGAACTGCAGCTTGTGGAGAGCTTGTGCCAGGGCAGATTTACCCCTGAGGACTGCAGCCTGTGGAACAATTGACACCAGAACAGGGGAAAAGCATCAAGAGGAGTGGCAGAGAGAAACATCTGTGAATTGACCACAAATCCTCTGTCATTCCCCATCCATCCTGCACTGTTCAGAGTGGGGCAGAGGAAGAGAAATCAGGAATGGAAGAGTGAAGTTGAACCCAGGAGGGAAAACTAAGGGGAAAGGGTCATGTTTTTTTTTTCTCACTATCCAAATCTGTTTTAATTGGCAATAAAAGACTTTGCACTGAACCTGCTGTGACACAGATACGTATTCCCTTCTGTTGACTCTGATACAGGTTTATAACCTATACTAAGAAGAGATTAATTGCCTGGCCACTGTTCCTCTTCAGCCCATTCATTTCTAATATAGCTGCACAGCATAAACACTCAATAGGACAATATTGGATCAGTCCTGCTATCCTCAGGTTATAAAAATCCTCATAAAATGGCATTAGCATTGCTTGAGCAGGAAGAAATATGACAGCATGGGAAAGACATTTCAGATGAACATTCCTCAATATCCTGTAACACTTATTTTCTGGTCCATACTTCTAATCCTAATCTATATATTTCATTATAGCCAAACCCATGGAGGGCAGCAAGGCTTAACTAGGAAAGCCAGAATTTGATTAAGCAACCTGATGGTTCTTTTCACTATGGCCTGAAGCATGATTTAGCCTGGAATTCCTTGATTTTGGTAGGAGTTTGGTGCCTAGAGTGTTTTCAAAGGTCTGTGTTCTGGTTCCTCTGCCTTCCTTCCATCATTCTCCAACAGAAGGAAGGGAACATTGCCATGTGCAATTACACAGACATACACTGGAGTATCATTAGTACTTATGAGATGCTAAAATAAAGAGAACTAGATGAAGGGCTGCTCTTGGTCAGTATGGACATTATGGGAGAAGAGACAGAATGTTTACAACAGAATAAGTAGAAAAATAGATGCAGTTACTTGTGTATGTTAAAAAAAAATTAAAGGATTATAAATAGTTTAGGGCCATATACTTGAGAAGGGAATTATGAGAAGAGAGAATTATGTTTGTGTTCTCTCCTTGCTGAGCAGTTTAGCTCAGCTGTTAATTTTCACTAACAGGAAAACAAAAAGCACTTTTCTGATAGACTTGTATTGCCTTAATCCCAGATCTAGAAATGGGATGTTTCACATGGATCCCCTGGATGGTGCAGACTGTGCCTGCCTTGTATGATTTGTCACTTGTCTGGGAATGATGACACTGAACTTTCCCACAGCACTACACAGGTTCTGCTTTGCATGTCAGCAAATGCACCTGCACCTACTCCAGATACTCCTGTCTTCCTGAAGGTATTCTAAGATTCAGGGAATTTCCTACCCCATGAGTGGTACTTGCGCCCCTATATTGTTCTTTGGTCTTTCTTCTGTCTGTATTTTCATCAGTATTAGTTCAATGGGAATTAATCACAATTTTCACTCCATCCAGTCCTTTTCCCACCCTGAAGTGGTCTTGCTTTCTGTAAGGTGTGATGGTTGAGAAGAGTACAGAGCAAATTGCAAAGGTGAGTGCAAAGATTTCTAAAAAGTACTGGGGCTGCTTCTGGTTTCTTGCAAGGGATCGGAGTAGGAAGTTCCAGGGGAGCACTGCAGCCTCGAATTCCCTGTGGTTTGTGGTTTGTGACCCTTCATGAATGACACATGTAGACTGGTTTGTCCACCTACACCCCAGGCCCACTCATGACCCCAGTTTTGCCCAGTCACAAACACCCTGTGCTTTTACTATGTGCTAAAGTTCCTTTTTTACATGAGGAGTGTTTTCTGGGTGAGAACTAACGGGATCTGCATAACCCTTAGCAACTTCTCATTCAGGAGCTCGATCTGTGCATTTTGATCTCAAACTTCCCTTCTCCCCTGCTGTTCCATGAACCAACTTGTTATGGATTTCCTGCCAAGAAGCTGCTGCTGTAGGACAGTGGTTCTGTTTGCAGTGCACAGTGTAAGGACCATTAAGGATGTGAGATCCTACAGCAAACCCTTCTGCTTAGAGTATTGCACCATCTTAATTCCTTCCTTGTGTCTGAAATAGAGAGGTGTGGTTTGCTGTGGATGACTGATGTCCCAGAGTGGTGGTGGTGCTGTTCTAATCCATCTCCAAAAAAAGGACTAAGATGCAGCTGCTCTGTGATGTGGTCTTAGTGCATCAGTGTCTTTGGATTTTTCGTGGAACAGACACTTTTCTCTGAAAAATACTAATAGTAAAATTTAAGATAATTTTTCATGAGCGCATCTGGTTAAACAAATGCTCCTTTGAATGACAATAACAGCTCTGCTATCAGACTGCTCTGTGTAGCAGAGCTAAAATACATGGTTATTTTTTTTTCATTGCAGGCACAATAAAAGATGGCAGAATAGCTCTGATGTGTTGGATTGTTACTTTTGTACAGTACTGTACTAGAAATCGCATTTTGTAAAATGTGAGGGAAGAAAAAGTGCTATGTTTTTAATCACTGAAATTAAAAGAAAAATGAATTATTTTAGCTAGAAACGTGGGGTAATTTAGTGCCTAAGTGTAGGAAGTTATAATGACTGTAGAAATATACTTCAGACACCTGTAGGGATTAGCAGAGAAGAGTAATGAATCCCTAAGTAGGAGGAGAACTTGAGGTGTATAGCAGCACATCAATGGCCTGTGCTTTCAGAGCACACCAGAGCCCATGCTTTGAAGAGGATGTGGGAAGGAGCACTATTACTGAATTTTGGGCAGGAGAAAGTAATGCTGCCTGTCTTTTTGGTAGTTAGAACTGCAGGTACCTACATGTGAAAGAAAAGCATCAGACCTATAAATAAAAATAAAATGACACAACAATGGTTTAAATGATGCAGCCTTTATCGATTCTTAATGGAGATTGGGACATTGGTTAACTACAGAAATAAATTGTTACACTAAGTTGCCTTGTGTTACACAGGATGTAGAAAAAAATCCCTACTTCAAGGCAGGGCATTTGTGCTGCAGGACGACTGTAAATGAAGAGTAACAGGTTTTCACCAGCTCTGAAAGCAGAGTCTTAGAGGGAAAAGCATTTGATGTGGCATGTGAAAGGGAACTCTGGCTGGAGAGTAAGTGAATATAAGGAAGGAAAAAAATTTAATTTTATGAGAGAAAGGAAAAATAAATAGAAGTTGGAGCGACCTGAGTGCACAGGGAAAGGAGAGGGAGGAATTAAATACATAATTATTCTCCTTTTCTATCTCCTTGCAAGCCAGATTGATGGAAAGGTGGTTGGTGGTATCATCAGTAAGAAACATTCACTGTGCAAAGAGTTTGACTTTGCCATCTTCATTAAGAGGAGAGGATGTCCAAGCAGAGAGACCAGAAGGACTGGGCAGGATATGGCAGAAGTGTCCTAAAGAGATGCAGGAGTTGAGTCATTGGCAAAGAAATGGAGATGGCACCCCAAGGCTTGTGTGCAGATGAAGTTGAAAGAAGGCCTGGTATGGAGGGAGCAGAAAATGGGGGAGGGAATTGCACAGCTTGAGTCAGTGCCTCTGTGAAACAGGAAGAGAAGGACGGCAACAAAGTGAGAGATGCTGAGGACACAGTAGGAGACAGAAGTGAGGCAGATGGCAAGATAACAAAGAGCAGAGAGCCCTAGTGCAGGCCTGAGATGGGAACCAGAAACATGGAGCACAGGTCCTGACACTCCTGCAGACTCTTTGCAGACCTTGCTGACAACTGTTTCAGCAGAGAAAAATTTGTGAAAGAAGGGGAATTCAAGTAATGTGCAACATTTCCAACATAAAGCAAGGGAGGAAGGAAGCTGGTTAGGGGAACTGGAGCAATAAGTGAAGCTGCATGACTGACACAACTCTGCTGAGGCAGGAGACTTGCAAGAGACCCTTTTCTGTAGTGGGGTAAAGTGTAGATCTCCCCTTAGTTTCAGCTGTGCAGTCCCATAAACTGAATTCATGTTGTGGTGTGAAAGCTGATACAGTGAATCCAGGTGGGATAATGAGCTTAAACCACAGCTGGCCATCAGAAGCTGGAGAGTCACAGGAGCTGGATAATGAGTCTCCCAGCTGTACAGCTTCTGGGCACAAGGCAAACCTAAAGGACCTGCCATGATCACCAGGCACCTGCTGGGCCTGCTTAGCTGGGAGCAAGGAGAGCAACACCATCTGCTGAGCAGAGCCTGGTCCTCATGCAGCTCAACAGACTTGCTAAAAAGTTAGGAAAGTACATGTGTCCACATAGAATCAATTTTCTACAATTTCTAATTCTGCTTAAGGATGTATCCATGCTATTCATGTTAGCCATGTTTGAATTTATCAACCTTATACCGAGCAGCAAGCATATACTCTTCACCATGGCCTGTGACTTATTTAAAAGTACTTTCTTTGCACTTCAGAATCGCTGCTAAGATCAGGTTAGACCTGGTAAGCCAAATTAATCCCCAGTGTAACTCTGGCAGTCAGTGGATTTATGTCAGGGATGAATGTGGGTCCAATATAGATGTATTTTTTGGCAGAAGGAAAAGTGAAACAGAGGATAAAGGTTAGATGGATGGTCCCTCAGTTGTGCCTGGCCTTCTTGAAAGAAGTGTTTTTCTGCTATGTCCACTCCTTCTTTCCAAGGAAATGCATTCCTCTGGTTTCCCTGCTGCTTGCTCCAGAGTTCTGAACTGGGGGAGCCATGCAAGGTGCAAAAGTCAGTCCTTGGTGGCTGAGAGGTTATAAAGATTTTTGAGCTGCTCCAAGGAGCCATGGGCTCTTTAGAGAGACACAGTGCACATTTCCCAATTTGGGAAGGAGTAGCTTTGGACATAGTCAAGAACTGCAGGCCAAGGGAGAGTCTTGTGGGGTGCAAACACTGCCTACCCCTTGGAGCCTGGCTCTGGCTGGCACATGAGTGGCAAATATGAATCCCTTCCTCTGCAGGACTGGTACTCCTCAAAAACCAGTCTTGCTTAGAAAACACAATGGAAAATTGACCCTAGTGAATTCCATTTAGCCAAACTGGAGGATGTACAGAAGCAGAGAAACAACATCTTTGTTTAGATTGTGAAGTCTTACATTGCAATGTCAGTGTCAGGTGTAATGGCTGGTCTGCTGCCCCCACTGTGACTTCTGGTAAGGACATTTAAAAGTCTGAATCTCAGCTGTACCTTTTGACAGTGAGAGAAGTGCTTCCAGCACAGGAGGGTTGAACCTGTTGCCATTGTTCCCAACCTCATTGTAACCTGTTCCACATCAGAATTAAAAAAAAAAAAAGAAGAGGCAGGATGAAACCATGTTAATTTTGAGTTTCTCTGTATAACCCTTTTTCATTGTACACCCCACTCCATATAAATCTCCTCTAGCCTCTGAAAAAATGGGGGCCTTGAGTCGTTGTACATAGAGGTATTACTTTTTGTATTTTACTCTAAATCACTATGTGCAGTATTGTGATGTTGGGAGCTCAGATCTTTGTGATATCTACAAAAAATATGCATTAATTTTTATCTAATGCTGACCAGTAGCTAGTTGGCAGATATTGGAAAGTATTTGGTAAGAGGAAAATCTGTCCTTGGACAGAAATATGTGTAAATCAAGTGCTATTTCCCACAAACTGGGAACACAAGAACTCCAAGTGATTGGAGGAAGAGCGAATTGAGATGAAAAGACCATATATAAAATCTCACAAGCACATTTACAGGGCTGTGCCTCTGCAGATCTTGCTGGACACATCCAGATGGCCAAGCAGCATTAACTGTTTGTGGAAAACCTGACATTTGAAGACAGGTACTTATCTATGTTTGTGACCTGCTCAACTAAGCTTGGTATTTCATTTAGCTTTGCTCTCAGACAGAAGAGGACTAGTCCCTACAGAAATGATGATGTTATCCAAGTAAATACTTTTTCTACAGAAGGACCATACTTCTGCACAAAGCAGGATTTCCCTTTAGTACAAAAGCATCTTCTCTCAGAGGCTGCCTGAGCTGCTTGACAGGAGCATGCATAGCTTGGGGAAGTGACTTGAAGTTCACCTGTTTTGGTGTGATCAGCCACTCACAAGCAAGTTTTCTGATTGCTGTGAGAGTAATTGCACTTGACATTTCAGAACCAGAGCAGCTTTTCAAAAATAAATTGAGAAATCATGAAGAGTCCTGTGCTCAAGGGCTGTCAGACATGTGGTGGCAGAAGGCCACAGCTCTGGGGAAAAAAACAGAGAGATCAGCTAAGCTCTGTGTGGAGTAGCTGAAGTTACTGAAATACCACAGAATAGCTGTGACTGGAAGAAGCTTCTGGAGGTCACTTTGTCCTTCCTCCAAGTGGGCTGAAGTAGAACAGGTTGCTCAGGTCCTCCCCCACAGCATCACAGGATACCTGCTGATGCTGACACATGCACGAGCCTCTATAGCATCCACATTCTCTCCATCCTAATCAGAAATCTTCCTTTTAAAAAACTGGTCTGTCTGGGCTGGATTAATTTATCTTGGCTGGTGCTCATATTCTCAGAATCTGTAAAGTCAGGGGTCACTCCAGCTCACACTATTTACGGAGCCTGGGCTGGGGTGATGTCAGGCACAAGGTACCACAGCTCATTTTTCCGCTGCCAGAAGAGATTTGCTTTTGTTGGCCTGCATGGGGCCTTTCCACAGGGAGCCAAAATGGCTGTGGAAGGCTCCAGAGCTTGTCCACAGGAGCAAGAATGGTCACATGTAGAGGCTGACTCTGGCTTTGTGCTTCACCTGTAGAATTACAGCACCCTCACCATGGAGTGGGCTGCTGCAGCTCAGCTCTGTGTGGATCCTTGTCCTCCTCATCCCACACTGCTCTTCTGCAGAATCCATCAGGTTCGAATTTGCTGATCAGGGATGGTAATGTGGGAAGTTCCAGTTAAAAGGAATGCAAAAGCTGCATGTATTGTTGAAAATGTTCCCTAATGGTTCTGCTGAATAGGATAAAACATCTTGATATTCTCGGTCAAGTAAACAACCATGAAATGAGATTTTTGTTTGTAAAGTGTCTGAATCATCTGAAGGTACCAAAGCCAAACTTAG
Source organism: Anthoscopus minutus (assembly GCA_013399455.1). Taxonomy (NCBI): domain Eukaryota; kingdom Metazoa; phylum Chordata; class Aves; order Passeriformes; family Paridae; genus Anthoscopus; species Anthoscopus minutus. The sequence goes on along the minus strand of VWYI01001551.1, from coordinate 156,423 downwards.
AGTGTAAAGCACCATCTCCTAAATATATTGGATGCTATGTACATCAGCAAAACAGCAATGGCTTTAGTAGGTGAAGTGCTTTACCTTTCATCTAAGAATAGTGGCTTTATGAAAAGTATCCTCTAGAAGCAAGGATCTTTGACTAATGGTAGCACTGAACAGAACAACGAAGATATAGCCCCATCACGCTAGACAGTAAATTTCCTGACAGACTCTCTAAATTAACACCTTAATAATGTTACTTTGGCATTATGAGAATAAAGTTGCAGCATCAGAATTACTTAGCAAACCTCTGTAAATCTAGGATGGAGTTCTGGTCTCACAAATCATATTCCAGACTCCTGGGTACAGCACCACACCGCTTAGATACGGAATGCAATTCTCTTATGTCGTGTTTGTCCCTGCTTGAGACACTTTGGCTCATAAAATGTGCGCTCTGAGTTTTCTGGATTAAGAAAAAAAGATGAAAAGGTTTTTTTGTTAGTCTCCTACATACTTATCACTGCAGATCCCTGAACATTTATGTCAGTTTTGTTTTACATTCCTCTAGTCCTTTAAAGATAGCTTGTACTTTGAGGTGATTTTGGAGGCTGCTGCAATTTATTACACTGCCATTTCTGCTGCCTTGTTCAGTACAATAACCTCTAATTGCTCTGCATCCCCATCTAACTTTCTAATAAGATTAATTCTGTCTTGTGTCTTGGTAGTCCCTAATTAACATGATTTGTCTTCACAGTTAAGGGCTCCAGGGTATTGCAGCAAGCTCAGAGTTGCTGCTCAGTGAATCTTAGAAGTACTTAATCCGTCCTTCCATGAGCAGAGCAGAATCTCCTTGGGAGCCTCAAAGGGCTACATTCATTGCAAGGCACTGATGAGAGAGACAGAGGAGGCAGGGCAGCTGCAGACCTCACCTGGAGCTGTGGCCGCCGGGCTGGATCATCCCTGCAGGGCTGGAGGGAGAGAGCTCTGTGCCTGCCTGCCCCTGGCCTGCTGCTTTCCCTGTGCTCAGTTAGAGCTCCCTGAGATGGGTGCTAATGGTATTTAACTAACCTGTGCAAGGGCAGAGGCAGGAAGGTGAGTGAGCATTTGATGTGGCTTCACCCAGTAGCCCTTAAACTGGTGCAGGAGCTGGAAGGTCATGCATGCCCTCCTCCTCCAAGAAAGAGCTTTCTGTGGCTCAGTTATAAACTTCAGTTCATAACTGTATAATGGGCAAGCTTTTTTTTCCCCTTTCCAGTATCCATACAGACTGAAGTCTGGCCCTGCCTTTTCCTCGTTATGCTTTTGCTGTTACACAGCTTTTACTTCCAGCATCCTCTGGAAAACTGGAGGTATCAGGAAGCCAGAAAGCTTTTCTTGCAGGAGTTTTCATGGCCTCTCTGGAATGAGGAGGAGCTCTACCCAGACATTCTGCTGTTGAAGCTCCCAGGTTGGTCAAGTTTGAGTGAAAAGCCATATTCAAATTATTTCTGTTTCAACAGCACAAAACAGAATGGATCGAGGTTTGTTTCTGGATGTACATAAGACAGAAAATTCATTTCTGTGAACAGAATCAGTCTTAAATAGAGTCTTAAAAAGAAGAGATGGTTTAGTGGATGATTATTTCTGGCTCCCTGGTCCGGCTCTCATTTAAGTCCCAAGCTCCAGCAGCGGGTGGGGGCAGAGCAGCCTAGGTCTAGAAGAGCCATGCCAGAGCATCCACACATGTGCTCCCAGCTGCTGGCAGGAGGAGAAGGGAACACAGGGTGGGGTAAATATCTTTTTTAATAGTACAGAAAAGAAAGTTCTGCGTGGCAGGAGACAATAGAAAGAAACCAGAAGCAGAGATGATTCCATAAAAAAAGAGCTTTTAAATTGCTGATAAAATTACAGAGCAGCAAGAATGAGTCCACTTAGGTCTGATGAGCTCTCAGCAAAGTGCCCTGTACTGTAAATCAGCAGTCGTGCCTTTTGTTCTCCTTTATGTTTGTTATAATTGGAAGCCAATTGCATTATTTCTCTGAAAGCTGCCATACTTAATAAGGATGCAAATTAATTAAAATCCTCCCTCCATTTCATTAGTAAAGAAAAAAAGCAAGCACTGAGCAGGAGCGAGGCTGCAGTGCCTCGGTTGTTTTCACAGCGGTGCCACTGGCTGGCAGCAGAACCAGTGGCAGGTTGTTCCCTGGCTCTTTATTCCCTGCCTAACATGCAGATGGACTGTCATCCACTTCTGATGTACTTTGATGAGCTTATCTGCAGCAATGCATATTCCTTGACAGTAGGTGGTAGTTATTACCCGTTACCACTTTCCCATTTCCTATGTCTAGGTGTCTGTGCAGCAATGTTCCCCCCACTTCTGGGAAGTTACACGTTCTCTACCATGGCTTTACTACTGTAAGGCATGATGCAAAATGTCATTGGTGGTTCTGGGACCACATCATTTATCCAAGAGGAGAAGGAAAAACTAATCTGGGAATCAAGCAGGTGCAACTTGTAAAGATAATTCAGCAAGTCCTGGTGGAATTCTGAGGTCTGCTCCACCACTGTGGATTATGCAGGAGGGGCCTTGCATTTGCTGTTCAGCAGAAATTCTTGAATCTCAAATACTTTCATTTTATTCTTCTATTATTACCCTTAATTTTATGCATCAAGTCAGAATTAAACCATAGGACTGGACATGGAAAACTTCACCCAAGGATTGTGGAATGTCTGGCAGTGGAACAAGCTGTACTTCAATCTCACTATTTATATGTGGCTGCTTTTAAGCGTTCAAAACATTGCAGTGCTGCAGAGTAAAAATAATTTTGATGGGTCCATGTATAATTAAAGCTTCAGTAAGTCACTTCACCTCCATGCAGCCCCCCCTCCATGTAATTTAAGATTTTGCTGTGTATTTTTAGCCTTGGAAGTCTGTGAAAGTTTGTTGCAGTCAAGTTTTGAAGTTTTCATTAAAAACCTCTGCATTTTTAGAAGAGTTAACTTTTTCTAGAGCATTAAATACAAGAAAAAAAAAATCTCATTTTTGATGCAAAGGCACTGCTGTCTTACTTGCACGTGGGCTGTCCTCTGTAGAAGCTACACAAACACTGTCAAGTGGGTTCTGACCGCATGACACAAACCTCCTAATAACAAACAGATGCAGAGCTCTGTGCTGGAGCTACAGCCAGGTGCTGGGACAGCTGGGATCAGCCAGGGGCACACAGGGCTTTGGGATGTGCTGGCCATTTTCCATGTGTAGGGAAACCAGAGAGCTACCCCCATACACAGCCTGCCTTCTGCAGGCTCAGGAGTTGGAACAAACCCTGTGGAGACAAGGATCATAGGTGCCAGCTCTCCCTTGTCAAGTGACTGTATATTTTTGTCCACAGTGAGGCCAAAAGGAAGGGAGGGAGCCAGAATTCCCTCTGGATGTCCTTCGGACATGGAAGGGGAAAATAAAAACAATGTGCCGGCAGAAGCTAAACAAAACATTTTTAATAGCAGGCCATGGAGGAAAAATTCATGAGCTACTCTCCATGGCAACATCTAGGTTCTGTCACGTTTGCTGCCTCCACTCTCTCCTCCTTCCCTTTCTCCTCTCCCTCTCCTCCCCTTGGGTTCTTGCTGTTCCTGCCCAAGTCCTGCCCACACAGCTGTCCACAAGACCTGGCATTTGCAGGCAATGGCTTTGGCACCAAGCTGTCACCGATGTCCCTTCCTGGCAGACCTTAATCTGTGGGATTCAGGTTGTTAATTCTAAGAGGGACCAAGTAAGCCTCCTGTTTCCTAAGCTGCCCACTGCTCCTGCTCTTCTTACTCCTCAAATTGCTAACACCACCTATCCACTCCAGCCTCCTTGCACTGTATTTGCAGGGCCAGACTTCAGTCTGTATGGATACTGGAAAGGGGAAAAAAAGCTTGCCCATGGCTGTTGAATTAAGCTTTATCCTACAACCTGAGCTTTTAAGATGTTAGTCTAGAACATGGTTATTTCTAGGATAAAACCCCAAACCAGGTAATTGCACTCAGTTCTGACTTACTTCCTTGGCTGAAATGAATTGCAAGTGGAAGGATGCAGGAGATGCCCCTGACAGGTTGCATGTGGGGAACACCTGAGCCTTGCTGGTGCTGCAGCACTGTGGTGCAGTCTTGCCACCTCTATGTTCTTCATGTTTCATAGTATCACAGAATCATTAAGGTTGGAAAAGACCTTTAAGGTCATCAAGTCCAACCAGCCACTTGCCAAGAGAAACAAGCAGCCAACAACCAGTGAGGAATTGCAGTGTCAGTGACAGCCTTCATGCCCTGCACTAAGCTCTGGCCCAGCCCATAGGAGCAGCACCACGAGTTCCTCAGCACTCCCAAAATGCTCAGTGGGAGAAGGTCACAGACTGTCCAGCTGGATGCTGTGCTCCAGGAGTGCAGCTGTAACCCTGAGGACTGATTTTCATCTATTTCTATGAATAGCAAGTGGCTTGGTGTGTTCCATTGCTTGCTTGGAGTGCCTCTGAGGAAGCTGGTAAGAATTTGCCCCCTAGCAAAGGAGCACAGCTAGCCATGGAGCCAGGTACTCCATAAAGGTCAGTTCCCTCAAGAGGAAACCCTGCAGCCTCCACACCTCTACTTTTGCTGCCAGCCAAATTTCTTAGGCTGGGACAGAAGTGTTCACTGATTGCCTCCTGTTTGCAATCACAGCTCTCTGAGGGAGCCATGGGAAGAAGGGGCATAGTGGAGACCCTGACAAGAGCCCTGCTCTCACGAGCTGCAACAGCCAGAGAGGATGACACAGATGTACCTCAAATGTTTTCCTGAACCACCCTTTTCTGTTCAGAGAGCTGCAATAAGCTTGGAGAGAAGGCAGGTTTAGGTGACGTACCTGCGCTGGCAGGTTCTCTTTCATGCAGCCCAAGCCCCATTGAAATCCAGCCAGGTGGAGACTGGGGGCACTGGTGAGGATTCACACAGGCCAGAATGCTTCGAGGGCATTTTTTTGGGCATCTCAGACAATGACACGAACAATTGTCTGCTTTAGGAATCTTCAGCAGATCCTCATGCTGGGCATTAACGTTTTGCAACTCCACTTCATTACCTTGTTAATAATGTCCTTTCCACAGCTCAGCTCTACCCTCCTAAGCAGAGGGGGAAATGGTGCTGAGCATCAGCAGATAGTGCCTTACCCCTTCCTTAAGCAAGGTTTAGTGGTTTCCCCCATCACAACCCAAAGGGCTACAGCTGGCATTGGATTGATGCCAAGGATGAGAGGCCTCCACGCCTGAAACAACTCATTACAGCTCTAACTAGAGTATAAAAACAAGTTCATGACACTGAGGAGTTCAGGATGTCTTGACCAGCAGACACCATATTCATTATTATACCGAGGCAAGGAGTGCAATCCTTTTAACCATTCCTACACAGCTTTTTCTGACTCACACAAGCAAGAGCCAGCACATCTTGAGAGTTTTCAGCACATCCACAACATCTGCCTCACATACCTGCCACCACTGTTTAATGACAGCTAATAATCATTTTCCTTAAGAAAACTGAAAGACACGCAGCAGACGTGTCCCCACACAGAGCGCTCCCCTGACACAAAACACGGGTACAGCTCATCCCCACAAAACACACACTTGTTAATTACATCTCCCCGTGATGATCCAACAGCCCTGCTCCCACAGACACCTCCGATTTTCTTCCTATCTTTGCTTGTACTTGCCTCCAGCTGTGTGCTTCCTGCAGCTTTGCTCCAGCTCCCGAGTCGTGACGTGGCCGTGCTTTTCCTCTCTGGAGCAGGAAAGGAGGCACCATAATACTGCCTTATTTACTCCCAGCACTACAGGGGAATGTCTTAAATGATCTGCAGGCTTTCAGGAAGAAATATTCCCCACCCTCTCCCTGGCTTTTGTAGGGTAGAGAATCATCATCATCATTCACCATCATCATCTCCACATGCAGCCCCTGATTGCAGTAATTTGGGTTTCTGCTGTTCCTCCACCTGTACAAGCTCATCAGATGTGATTTCCTTGCAGCAGAGACGCTTTCTTCTGGGAAGTCTTGGATACCTGGCAGTCAGTGGGAAGCCCACTAAGCTGTCTGCATGCTCAAGTCACTTGCACTTACAGTGTGGTCAGCAGTGTCCTGTCTCCTGCTGGCTCCAACCAGGCCCCCACTTCTGATGTTCCTGGGAAGGTGCCATCACACCTGGTCCTCCACATGCTCTGTGCCTGACTAAAGCTCTTGCAGAAGTGCCCAGGACAGGCTTTCTTGTAAAAGCGGGAGAGGAAAAACTTCTCTCCTACAGCTTAAGGTATTCCATAACACATTCCCTTCTGCACTCAGATAACACAGAGGAGACTGTTCAGGACAGGCCATGGTCTTGACCTCATGCCTTTCTCCACCCTGGATGAGTGATTCAAACAATAGGAAACCAGGGGAGCACTCGCCAAGTTGTGAGGCTTTGCTCTAAAAGAAAAAAAGCCCTGAACTATCCCTCTCATACTATTTTGCTGTACTCTGTGAGGCCAGGAACCAGCAGGTGATGCGTTTGGGAAGGCTGTGGCTGCCAAGGTACCAGCAGATACCAGAGAGGGGATTTTATCCTGCATGACAATGGACCAGAGGGGAGAGAAAGGGCAAAATGCCCTCCTTTGCCCCCTCATTTAATTGTGTTCTTCTGCAGATAACACATCCCCTTCGTGTTCAATGGGTCAAACTGCTGGAAACAAGCATCTTTCTATATTTACTGGTGTAATCTAAAAATACTCCAGTTGTGCTGACAGCCAAAGCAAGCAGAGGCTCCCAGGAGCTCTTTATCTATCCCAGTACTGTGTGGGTGCCCCAGCTGGCTGACACTGCCCTGGGTGAGACGAGTCCAAAGAGCAAGATCGGTGCCACACTCCCCTCACAGCCTCACTGCACGTGGTGCCTTCACCCTCTGCCTCCCAGCTGCTCCATAAGAGCAATCCTCAGCTCCCACCCATCCCTCCACCCAGCCCCTGGTACTTGCTGGCTTTGGGTGCAGCTGGGGCTGTACAGTTCAGCCAGGCGATTGACTCTGAACAGAGTCATTAAAAACAGGACTGGACATCTTCATCACCTCCCCTGTGTCCCCAAAGAGGCTGCATCAATCCATGATTTAGAATAATCCCAGATTTCATTGCAGTTGGGTGTTTTCCACTGGGAAGAAAGAAGAAATGCTTACTATAATTTACTTATGTTGTACAAGTGTAGTTGCTTGGGCATTCAGTTTATGTCTGGATGTGGAGTTATTGGTTTCTGTTTGCTGGTTGCACTCACAACCTGAGACGTCTTTGCACTGCTGATTTATTCAGCCAACATCTCCCCAGCAACTGGCAATCCAGGTTTAGGATTTCCGGGCTGTAGGGATTCAAGTATCTGAACATATGGTCAGGGAGGGAAATGATTTGGTGCCCCAGCTCTGAGGGAGCCAAGTGGTATCAGCAGATACAGTTTGCCTGCCTTCCTTCCTTCTTCTTCTCCTCCTCCTCCTCTCCACCTCTGTTTCCAGATGCAAATAATTCCATATTTGGCAGCATGTAACCACAATGGCTTCCTAAGGGGAAAACACCTACTTTGGCAAAAGTATTTAAGGCTCTAACTGTGCTTCACCTTCTCAAACATTATGTGGATTAGAGGAAGAATGCTTCCATGCCTGCTAGCATGGCTAAAGTCTCATATTCAAAAATGCCAGCAAGCTCCCAGAGATTGGCTAATCATAAATAATTAGGAAAATGCACTGACATTGGAAAAATGAATTGGCTCCCTCTGAAGAAGAATCAGAAGCCAAGGTTCACAAGATTTTAATCCCAGTTTCTGTATCTATTCCCAGTCCAGAGGAGGACAATTAAATGCTTTGTTAGCTTTATTCCTTTCTGAATGGCACTAGACTTTAGCTTAGTCACTGTGGTATTTAGGGCATTAACTGGCTAATTCAGCACCTTGCTCTAATGATGTAAATATCTTAAAAGCTCCACTGGAAGGACTTGAAGCTGTAGTTTAAGAATTATTGATCATTTATGACCTTTCTTTGTAACACATCTTGGAAGAGTTAAAGGTAGGGCAAGAGGGGAAGATTTATATTTAAAAAAGACACAGGCATTTATTTCCATTTGGCAAGATTTTGTATCCTGATGGAAAAATATAAACACCCAGTCGCTGATCTTGCCTCAACCCATATTTAATCTCAGAGAGTGCCGTGGTGTAATTTTGAAGACAACACTTTCAGGAAGCATGAGGGAAATATTCCAGGCTTCCTTCTGCTTTGAAAAAACCATACAGGAAAAAAAAAGATGGGTGAAGCAGGGCAGAGATGTCACATAATCCCACACGAGGGACTCAAGAGATGTGGAAGACAATGCCACAGAACAAAAGACAGCTATGGAGAAATTTACACAACATCCTTTGGGATTATAATGACTTTCCCTTTCCCCTCTGCAGACCCTTTTGTTTTTGTGCATAAGGAGATGAAACCCTGCCTGTGAAAGCCGGAGGAGGAAGCCCAGGGGTGGTTCTCAAGCAGAAGATGCTACCCTTGTCCCTGGCAGTGGTGCTCTGCTGCAGGGCTGTCTTCCCCCTGCCCCAGCAGCCTCCGTGCCTGCTCGGTGCCCAGCTCTGGCAGGTGCCACAGGGAGGGGGTGGGAATAAGAAATCGAATCCAGCCAGTGGCAGGAAGATGAGTGGGGTTTTAGGACCTGGTGGAGTATTAGGAACACGCTGCAATTGAAGCTTGCAGAGGGTGGCAGGATTAAAAATAGGCTCTAGCCAGCATTCCCCATCATTTTGGCATCTCAACTGCCTGTTATCCTTGTGACCCACTGAGGAAGAGGCAGCAAAGAAAGAGATTCTCTTTTCCACCACCCCAGCAGTGAAGGATAAAATGGCATTTTGCTTCTAACCAGATGGTTCTGCTCTCTTGGTCTGATATTTACTACAAGGGTGTAAACTGATGTTCTGTCCCTGTCTTCAGTCAAACCAAGGGACTCCCACCTTCTCCTGAGTTCAACAAGGCACTTGTGCACTGAAGATGTGCTCATTCATTCACATCTTACAGGCTGTTTGCAGGCTTCCATCCTTTAAGAGGAAAAAAGGCAGCTTTTGTAGAAACCATAATTTTAATTCAAGATATTGATGAAAGAAGGCATTTCACAGAACTGTGTTATTCAACACAATCAACACTGCACCTTGGTACTTATATTAGCAATGCTGTATTTGTTTTAGAAAAACCCAGAGACAATTCATAACGCTAAGAGGTGTTGAAATCCATACTTAGACAAGGTGCCTGAACCTCCTCGCTAACAGCTAGAAGCTGTTTCATAGGAGCCAGGAACTGCATCTTCTGCTCCTTACCCATAGTGTGCATTTCTTCATGTTGGTTGTGGACAGACAAGGCTTCCCTGAGCTGTGAGTTTCAGCCAGCCATGAGCACCAGATGCCAGCTGAAAGTAAAAAATTTGCCTTGTCCAAGAATGTAAATTTAGGAAGAATCTTTGTGAAAGGCTGCTGAGGTGTAGGTTTTTGGTTTTTTCCCCAGCTTTAACTTTCATACATCAACAAGATCCTTCATCCAAAACATTTTGTGGAAGTTTGAAGTGTGGTTGCATGATTTATAAGTTGGTCTCAAGCAGATCCATGGGCTGCCCCACCAGGTCCCCTGGCACCAGCACTTTAAGAAGTTTAGCTACCTCTGCTCGGTTAAAATGTGCCCTCAGGTAGCAGCTTGTGACTGAGGAAAGCATTGTGCAGAAATGCAGTCCCACTCCTTTTTTTTTGCGTCTGCTTGCTCGAGAGAAGTATTTGTACATGGTAACAGACTGCCAGACCATTAGAGATTTCTAGAGAGAGTCCTACCCTGACTCTGAGTTCAGTTTTCCTTTTGAGAGCTGCTGTGTAGTAATAACTGTTTCTTCCCAAGAGAGAGCTCCCACCAGGCAGAACAAAGGTATTTCCACAGATACTCCCTTGTAGTGCAGAAGTGGTTTCTGTTGGGTGGTACAGGGAAGGAGCCAAAACTCAAGAAGTGCTTTCTCTACTCTCACTTTCAAGTGTAAGAAGTGAGGTGCTATGAGGCGAGCAGCTCTAATGGGAGTGATCTGGCAGGAGGCCATGGCTCTCAGTGGGTGTTGTGCTGCTCCTCTGTCCCCAGGAACGTTCGTGTCAGCGTTCACGGTGCTCTGCGGCGCCCGCACCGACCTCCCTGACCGGCACATGTGCTGCGTCTTCTGGCTGAACATCGCGGCTGCCCTCATCCAGATCCTGACGGCCATCGTCATGGTGGGCTGGATCATGAGTATATTTTGGGGCATGGACATGGTCATCCTTGCAAGTAAGTACAGTGCACTCACCCTCCTGACTTCTCCTCTCTGTGGCAATGTTACTGGGTCCCAGTTAATGTCCCTGCAAGCCACTGGGCTGCACTGTAGGGAGGAAGAGCCACAGGATGGGATCTGCAAGTCCATGAGAAAGAGTAGGAAGTAGGAATGGGCTCTGTGATATATTTGGGAGAGTCTCCCATCCCATCACATGGGTCAGGAACTTCCCTTTATGACATGAAATGTGCAGGAAGGGGGAGTACTGTGAACTCAGCTGCCTGGAGCCCCTTCTGCCCTGCTCACATCCATTTGAAGAGGCAAGCCCTTTCTCCCTTGCAACTCCGGCTGCAAATGGGTTAATAAGACCTTTCTGCTAGGCCAGTTCTACTCCCAGGACCAGCTGTCCCCAAAAAAGCCCTAGGGACTCTCCTGGACCCTTCCCTTCCTCCCCAGGATACATTTAACCATTGTTTTGGGGTTTTTTTCATGTTTCAGACCAAGTTGTTTAGCTGAGACAGAAGTGTTTAGCTGCTCCTAGAATGACATCCCATACACTCTTTGAGTTGATTAAAATATTAGTCTAAGGAAAGATGAATTTTTTTTTAAGATGTACATAATTTAAGTCACCAATCAGTAGATACTACCAATCCAGAACACAGGCTCTGTAACTTTAATCTGGTAGAGGCTTTCACTGGTGTAAAAGTTGTGTCGTATCTCCTGTATCCTGGTACAGAGGACTGAGGTGACAGCCTTATCTCACCTCCAAAGCCAGAAGCAACACAGAACTCAGGGTGCTGGCAGCATCTGCAAGACCCCACTCCCTCTTCCAGAGGCTGATGGGTAAGCCCTCAAACCAAACAGGTCTGAGACTTTCCAGGCTGACAGGACAGGCAGTTCCCAAAGCAAACCCTTCTCCCAGAGACCGTCTTACCAGTAGCTTCTGCCGCTTGGTTTGAAAGGGCTCCACTTTGTCATCTCTGTGGATGACACCTGTGGCTGCATGACACAGAGTGAGAGTGGATCTCTGGAAGTTGCCAGGAACTCACGTAAAGACAAGATAGACAAAAAAAGAAAAAAAAAAGCATGAAACCAGTGCACATTTTCAGCTGCCAAAACCAAGGGTTAAATCATCTTACCAAACCACCTGCTAATTTCTGAGCCAGCTTCAGTTAAGCAGTCCCTATGCAGAGCAAATGATGGATATTATAAACCCGAACATGTGCAAAGCAACAGCTTTCCTCAGGATGAAGGCAGTACTGCTCTTTGCTTTTCCCTACAAACCACCTACCACGTTTCCTTCCAGATGTGCCTGCAGAGCAGGTTATTTCTGGCTAAATTGTGAATTGCTGTGAACGTGTGATGTGTCTTTAAGAATCTGCCAGATTTGTGTGTAATGTCATAAGCGCATCTTCATAACCATAAACCCTTCTGCTCTTCCTCTGTGGGGCAGCCCCTGTGTGTGCGTTGCTGCCTGGCAGGACCCCATTCTGCAGGTGTGGGGAAAGTCAGGAAAGCATCTGTCCTGACAAAGAACTACTACTGAAACTGTGACTTGCTTTGCTCCAAAGCCCTGCTCTCCAGCTAGAAGGAGGAGGATCTTACTAGGAGGGTCTTCTCCAGTTTCACTGTTGGGGAAAACCATACAGTTTGGAAGTATCTCCCCATATCTGGCTGGATTCCACTAGTTTGGGAAACAGGGGATGGATGAGCAATATGTGGTGGCAATGCTGATGGTCAAGAGGTCCCCAAGCACAGCAACAGTATTTCATCCCTCTGATGGTAGTAGAGAATGGCAAGAGGAATCACCAGAAGCATCTGGCAAGCTGCAGCTCTTGGCAGTTTCTTGCCATTTCATTAAATAGCTGCTTTTAAGTTTTCTTGCCATGCAGAGAAAGTAGTGGCTAAATGCAGCAGCTCTTGGTTGATGGAGAAGAAATGAATAGAAAAAACTTAATCAAAACAAAGAACAAAGTGATTGGTTGCTGTTACCTGGATCAAATAGCCCTGTCAGACCCAAAGTGGTTGGTTCTTGTTATTATATTAAAAAAAAACAAACCAAACCAAACTTAAGAAGGAAATCATGTTTCAAATGCAAGAAATAAGACATTTCATTTAAGAACACTGCCTTGCTTTGGGGCTGGGTTTTGTTTCCGTGCAACCCATTGGATTCACTGGACAGAAACCATACACCACTGCAACTTGAATCTGCATGCAGATGGGAAATAGTTAAAAAGGTGTGAAACTACTGCCCACCTTGACCTGAAATGGTCAATCCCATGTGCCCCTGTGAGGGTGCCAGGCTATCTGGATGGGCTAGAGGCAGGACACAGCAGGTCCTATCTAAGCTGGTGAGGGCTAGCAGTGAGGAGGGTAGGAAGCAGCTGAGGGTCAGGAATTCCACTCAGGCTTTCCCTAAGGGATAATCACCTTGCTCCCTGGATCTGGGTCTCTCTCTCTGTTGTCTGGTAGAGAGTTGGGAGGGAGTTAGAACCACAGAATCATAAAAGCACTGAGATTGGGAAAAACCTCCAAAATCATTGAGTCTAAGTCTTAAGCCATCATCATTGTGTCCACCACTGAACCCTGTTCCCCAAGTGGCACATCCACATGCCTTTTGAAAAGGAGGCTTCCTTGCAGCTTTTTGTCTTCTAGTGCTATTTCCCAGGCGTGGAAAGGGGGAGTCTGGTCTGAGGATAATGGCATACTGTCCTTAATGAGGGAGAAAGGAGAAGAATTATAGGCCAATCAGGTATCCTTCAGTTCCTGGAAGAAGTAATCAAGTAAGTGACTCGCATGCATTTAGAAAATAAAAAACACCTCCACAAAGTCACCGTGGGTCTGTCCAGAGTGAGCTGTGTCAGACTGGCTTGATTCCCTTCAGTGGCTGAAGAATTAATTTTGTATGAGGTGGCAGCAGTCAGCCATCCCTGCTAACCTTCAGATGAAGACCCCGTCTCTCGCTGCCAGTAAGCCAGGGGGATGTGGCCTGCATGAAAATGCACTTGAGAACTTTCCTCTAAATGGATTTTCATGACCCAGGAAGAGATAAAGAGACGTGTGTTGAAAGGTCCCTCCTGAATCCAGCTCTGCTCAGTATTTTCATTTATGGCTTGAGGATGGACTGGAGAAGAGGCTCCACAGCCATGCCCCAGCGCTGGCTGCAAGGACAGCAGGCACAGGATCCATGCCAATTGAAGAAATGGTCTGGAAACAGTAAGTGCTACTCAGTAGGGTCAAGCCCAAGAAACTCTACAGAAGGATTAATCAGCTGCATAAATACACACTGGAGAACAACTTGTTCTTCAGGGAAGGATGTGGTGGCTGCAGTGAGTCACAAGCTGCACAGGGGGGACATTGCTGCAGAGGGAACAAACACCACACAGGCAGGTGGGAGAAGAGCCTGTAGGCCTTTCACTCATCCCATCACCTTTCTCTGCACGCATAAATCTGTGGTGAGACTTGTGGCCAACTATGGAGTCTGTACTTCAAGTACAGGAAAACCTGGAGAGAGTCCAGAGAACTGTAAGACAGTAGGCGTGCTGATGAAGAAGGTGTTCAGCAGGCTAGTAAATGTGAGAGGGTAGCAGTTCAGCCTAAGGCAGACTTAAATAACACCAGGAAGTACCTATGTGGAAATTAGAAGACATTTTTCCTCCAGTAAGGTCAAAATGCTGCAGAGGTGGCATAGCAGGATCTGCACTCTCTGTCCCTGGAAGACTCCAAGGTGGGTAGATCCATGTCTGTCAGGGACAAGGTTGGACACAGCAAGAGACTGACTGACCTGGGGGTCCCGTCCAACCCTCATCTCCTCTAGGGTGCCCTTTGGTGGGATAATATCCCAGAAGGAAGATAAATGGAATGCAGTTTTGTCACACTTAATTACTTTTGACAGCACCACAGCACAGAGTATTTTCTCTGCTAATTTAAACAAACTTCCAGCTGGCCCCATTGGACACCAGAGGTATCTTCTTTAAGCAGCCATATGGCTTTGGGAACTATCCTCTGCTGTACCTGCTGTCCAAAGGCAAAGGTAGAATTACAAGTGAGCACTTAATTCTTCCTTCAAGAAATGGCTGGGCAGTGCTGCTGCACCATGCCTTTGTCGAACCCTTAACTAGCTCTGCAGGGATGATGCGCAGAGCTGAGGCAAACCAGAGCAGATTAACTGGCTAAAACCAACTGGAAAACTCTCCCATGGCTTTCCAGGCAAAGCTCCCTCAGCTACAAGCACACCTTGCCCTCAGCCCACATCTTCATTAGATCCATAGTGTGGAATGGATACAGAGGAATGGCCTTTCCAGGAAGGCCCTGCCTGCTCAGAGCCCGGTATAAAAGGTTGTGTGCCATTTCCTGACAGAAACGCCAGAGAAATAACCTAGTAATGTCACACTGACATGGCACAGGGAACATAAGTCCGGGACTGTTTGTCCAGGCCATTGTTTTGCCCCTGCTAAATGCCGCCAAGAAGTCAAGTCTGGTTTCTGAAGGAAGCCCTCCCTCAGCTTTTCAGCCTGAATGAACACTGTGTTTGGCTACACCATTGCTCTCGGGTTCACTGGATGGAGACTTTGGCTGACTCTCCAGGCTGATTGCCAGCCAGTAGTGAGAGCTCACCTGTAATCATGCCATCCTTGTCACTCCTTTGCTAATTACTCTGCTCAGACCCTGCCGAAAGCAGCAGCAGATGATTGCACAGTCACTGGATGCTCCAGGGGACAGCATCACTGAGCCTCTCTGCTCTGCAGGGCCCCTGCTAGGGCAGGTAACACAGCTCTCCCGGGAAGGAAAGGGGAGCAGGAGGCCCAAACCACCCAGTAACCCTTCATGGGATGAAGAAAATTCCAAGGACAAATTGCCTGTTTAGACCTATTACACTTAAAAAAAAAATCTAAAAAGAGTTGTCCCCCAAACTAGGCCTGAGGAAAGTAGTTCAAATACCCTTTTTTGCAGTTTCCTACCAAATGCAGAGGTGGGGCAAGTTCTTAGACCTTTGTAGGAATGTTAAATAGCACCAGTGTTTGCAACACTCAGGCTGAGGCATGCTGTGGTTGTGAGCTACCAGCGGGCACAAGCAAACTGAGCAGGGGAGCTGTAAAAAACTCTTCAGGTGTAGTTTTCCCAACTCTGGGACTGTGAATGGTATGCCGTAAGCCCTTTGGTACACTGTGACACCTTGTTTGATGCCTTCCTTCAGTGGCCTCCCTTCAGTCAAACGCATGAAATGCCAATGGCACAGAGGAAAGTTTCTGGGAGCATTGCTCAGAGGTGTTAGCTCATCCAGCCTGTCCAGCTTGGGGCTGGAAAAGAAGATGAAGGTTCCCCTGTCGTCTTTAAACAAGAGAAATGATGATCCACATCAAATGAAAAGATCCACTTTAAGTACAAAGATTTAAAGTAATATTTAGCCCTGGTGTGAATGTCTGATGGTAGAGCAGCTGTTCTCTGTTTACTCTGCAGCCTCAATTTGTTCATTCTCTTCTGGTTCTCCATGTGTTTCAGATATATCGTCTACAGTTACATTTCTCCCTCTCTCTTTCTTTCATGTTCCTTTGCCTCCTTTTGTTCACCATCAAAGTCTCACAAGGTAAGTTTGTTTCTGTTCTTCCTCCTCCTCCTCACGCTCTGAGGCAGTTTCCCGTGGAGAGAAGTGAGCATCAGTTGGGGCAGGACATCCAGAATTCACTTTGGCCAGTGCTGCCCACTCCCAGCCCAAGTCCAGCCACGTGCCTTTACATGTGTGTGTCCAACTGTCTCTGTGTCTGTCCTGTGGCTGCACAGCCCCAGGGATGCTGAAAATCTTCACACAGCATTGAAATGCCCCTGGGGATGCCACAAGGGCACCATTGGAGCAGAGCAGGAACCTGTTTCAGCATTGAGAGCATCCTGAAGCCACCCTCTGCATGAACTGAGTCCCAGAAGGACAGCCTGTGCACAGACTGGATTCTTTTTGCCTCAGTCTTACATGCAATGGTTTACAGGAGAAGTGCAATTTCAAGTAAACTTGATTAAATCAGTGACTTTGTGCACAGGCCCATTTAATCCTGAACCCAGAGCCATCTGTTCTACAGAATTGCTCCTCAATTTGATTGCAGGCATATTAATTTAAAGCTGCTTCATACAGACCAGCTATTCCTAAGCAAGAAATGCATGAACTATTTTCCCATATAAACTATTTGATAAGTTAAGTCTGAAGTATTGTAATAAACAAGTTTAGCATAGGAAAGGTAGTTTTTTGGCTTATGGTCATGTAAAGAGACAGGCTTGGCCACTGTGACTTCCTTCCAGCCAGTTTCAACAGCGATAGCCAGACTGAAAGGGTTTCTCAATCTCAATAAAAGGCATGGCTGTATAAGTTACTCTTACTTTAGCTAAAAATTTAAGGCAGGCCCTACCTTTCTGGTCCATAGGGTTGTTTGTTTTTTTAACTCTGCTTCCTAAACAAATCAAACCAATGCCATAGACAAGCCCATTGCAAGTTTCCAGGCAGCTCACCTTGCCTTCAGAGCTGACTCACACTTAAAACACAAAAGCATGTGAAATCATCATTTTGCACCCTAGATAAAGCTGCTTGAAAGAGATGAGAGTCTTTATGTTTAGCTGCACACAATAGGTAGAAATTCAGTTAAGTGTCATTATTCTGTCTCTTGTGCTTGTTTAACAGCAGGAGGTCCAGGCTGCCAAGCCTGGGAGAATGTGTGGATTTTTTCCAAAGTACAGCAAAGTTCATCTGCTGTAGTCAATTCTTAGTTCAGCAAAAAGTCCCTTAAAGATAGGGGTTCTGGCACCTGCTGGTATTTTGTGTTCAGTTTTTGTAAGGGAATTACAAAAGCCTAACATAAGGGTTAGAAAGAAATATTACAAAGCATAAATGGAAAAGTGTTTGAAAAGTTAAGCATTCTTCTGAGATATGGAATTTCAGACTTCTTGGAAATTCAAAATTAAAAAATGACAGGCTACTTATGCTATTTAAGCTAAGAAAAAACCCTCCAGATTTAAAAAAGTTTTTTAGTTGAAAGATCTTCACTTTGGCAGGCACTGCAAGTAAGGACAGTTTGCTTCTTTAACAAGGAGATTTTTTGCATTGATACAGTCAGAATAACAAGCCCAGCTTCTCTTGACAGGAAAGTGGGAAAAGCTTCATGGTGCAGTCATTGCAACTGCTTAGGAAAGCATTAAAAAAATCCATCCTGTACTAGCACAGGAGCTGTAGGTGCTCCCCTATTGCCCTTCCCTGCCCTAGCCCCTCTGGGCTGTCCCCCATGGGATTTTCCAGCCTGCCCTCAACCGCTGTGTGCAGGACAGTAAATCACCTGGGGCCCCAGGACCCCAGGGCTCTGTGACGAGCAGCAGGACAGGCTGCTTGAGCCCTTGCAACATCCATGTGGCTGCAACACAGTGGGACCCCAAGGGCTTTGCTGTCTTGTTTAGGAAGTGCATCAAACCTCATGGCCACAGGAAGAGGAAAGGGCATGAAGGAATAGAGATCCAGGCACTTTCCTTGGTTTTGCTGCTGAAAAGATGTTTCCTCCATGCCCACTGGATGGCTGCTGTGCCCTAATGAAAGCACCTGTAATTCTGCTCTGCTGGAGCAAAGCAAGTGCAGAACCAGGCAGTGAGCATATCATTAGAGGCATCCCAAAGTCTGTGTCTGACATGTCAGGATGTGATTCAAGGCGTTCCCCTTCTCCTCTCCAAAGAGGTGTTTGTTCACCTGTGAAAACTGCAGTGCAAATTGGCTGTTGCTGGGGAGTGCCATCAGCAAAAGCCAGCATGGGAAAAAAAGATGGATAGCAGAAACCAACCTCCTCCTACCTGTGCTCTGGGATGAGGTTCAAAGAGAAGTAGATCCTGAGCAGAGGTGTGTGTCAGATGCATGACTTAGCAGGGCAGCACTTGGGAACAGCCGTGTCTCAGGAGCAGGGTACAAGGACATCCACTTCCCCTGCACTGCAGAAAAACACGCTCCATAAAAACTTTAGCTTACTGGGTTGGAATTGGTGACCTCTGGTACCTGCTGTGCCTTTACAATCTCTTCAAGCAGAGGTGTTTGTGCCCGTGCCAGGCTGGGGGCAGATGGGTGCCACAGCAGGAGGGCTGGCTGCCAGCATCCACATGGCTGTGCCCAGGAAGGTGGCAGCACCAGGCAGCTGTTGGCTAAAGCAGGGCAGGGTGGCTGCCCTGGGCAGCCTGGCCACGAGGGGGACTGTGACAGCCCCCTTGTTTTCTCACGTGGTTTTTGCCACTCCTGGTAAACCAGGCTTGTGGCTTGCTTGAGCCTCAGCCAGGGTCCTCATTTGGAATTAACTCTAATCATGTTCCCTTCCCCTCCCTCCTCACAGGCTACAAGGAACAGGGGATCCCACAGCAGCTGTAGTGGCTGGGACAAGTATGGTCAGAGAAACACGGCGAGAGATTTCCTTTGGCAGCCGTGGGCCACGGACCTTTTCATTACCCTTTGTCTCTCTTCTTCTCCCTTTTGTTTTGTCTCCTTGTGTCTGCCCGTTCACCTGCCCGTCCAGCGGAGCGGAGATGCAGAGCAGCCGGCGCAAACTTGCACTGATGCCCCTGAGCAGCGGAGGTGAGGCTTTGCTTAGGCCATGCTGTGAGCGGCCGACGAGGAGGACGAAGGTGCCAGGACAAGGAAACACCCTTGGTGAAGGTGGCACCTGAGCAGGCAGCTGAACCAAGGGAGGGGGAGATGCTGCTTTCCCTCTGCTCCCAGGGGAAGGTTGCTGAAGATGTTTTGCCTCCTTTTTATGCTCGCTGTTAAAGGACGCTGGCTGTGAACATCAAATGCCAAGGAGCTATTCATAGATATATGTACAGGATGTAAAAGCAAACCAGTGGTACTTTTTTCTCACCCCAAGATTTCACCCGTGACTGCTTTGCAGTAGTGGAGGGTCCAACCCAGCCCACTCTGCTGTCTGTGTATATATGATGTTCACTGAAGCTCTGTCCCCACAGATGTCTTGAGAAACGTGCTTGCTGTAAATCGTATTGTACTGCTGAAGTGACTGGGGCCATCCCCTGCTTCCATCTGCTGCCACCATGCAAAGACCAGAGCTCCCAGCAGCCTAGGGGACATTTTTCCCCCCACAGGACTGGTGTCCTGCAGCACCTCGCCTCTAGGGCAGCAAGTACAGCCTCATGCTGCCAAAAGCCTCTCGTAAAAAACAATACTGGGGGAGCCTAAGAACAAGACTTTTCCTGCCCCTTAAAGGGACTTGCTGGCAGTGTGTCCATGCTTTGGAAATGGATTCCCTTAGAGTGCAACGAGTGCTCCTGGCTGAAGCAGCATGCCAGCTCCGCTTCCCCAGGTAAGCATCCAAAACTCCAGGATCACAACTCACTACTAGACAGGTGCTTGGGAGCTGTTGTGGTTGGAAGGCCCATGGCCAGATGGGGTAGGGCTGTGATTTCATGGCTTGAACATGATGTGCAGAGTTGCAGTGGCCATCCAGGTGGAGTGATCCCTCTGATCATAGCAGGGTGAGAGGAACTGGCTTGGTGTCAGCACCTGGGTGCTTTTCCACTCCAAAATGATGGCAGGAGGGGCCCTGCTGAAAGAATGCAAAGCCAGGCTGCTCAGATGCAGGGACGGCCCTTCCAGCAGAGGATTTTCACACAAACCCACTGCCAAAACTGGGAGCCACCCAAGTGTGGCAGAGCTGAGACCCACTCCCAGCCCATTGCTCCTGCCAAGAGGCAGATGTTGAGAAAGGGATGGCAGCAAACCCCACTGCCCTACAAGTGTTCAGCCTCTCCTGGTATGATAGTGTACTCATAACAAAGGTTTTTATTTTTCATGCAGAACAGTTCCTTTCAGCTAATATACCTCCTGTTGTAAAGAGAGCTGGGGTGTCAAAAAGCAGCACATGCCCCTGAGCTGCCCACCAGAGGTGGAGGAGAGCCCTGTGCTGGGCAGGGCACGCATCAGTGATCCCACAAAGAGCTGCTGGGGTAGGAAGCTCCTTTGGTGTTTTGGTGCAAACCTCTGGCTTAGCCTCCCCACAGCCCCTGCTGTTCTCCTGATGCCTGGACACTGGATTTAATGTTGCTTTGTCTAAACTGCTGCTCCTACTGCCATGGTGGATAGACAGAAACAGGTATTTAGTCACTACCCTGTATTCAAACAGGGATGCCCAGCTCCACTTTTCCAGCTACTGCATAAGAAATCTAGATCATGACATGGTGCAGATGGGAAAACTTTGCATTTGTCATTTTAGAGGAAAAGGGATGAAAAACCATCAGTTTTTAGAGCAACACAAGCCACACAATACAGGCAGCAGAAGAGCAAAGGTTTCTTTGGAAGACAAGTACCAGTTGGTGCTTCTTGGCCCAGGGCTGAAAGTGCTCAAGAGGAAAAGCAGCACAGTTATCCTGACAGAATGCCAGGCTGCAGTGAGCCACAGTTACCTTGCTTTGCCAAGGAGAGCCTTGGAGGACAGCAGCAGCTGGATAAAACCAATCAAGCAGGTCAGTGGTGGAAAACCCAAGAGCCATCTGGGATCTGCATTGAAGCAGGGGATGAGCTCCTCATTACCACTGCTGCAGCGATAGTCAAAGGATTTCTGCTCACAACATTCAACAATTTCAAGGGTCTTTGTCCATTTCTACCAAAGGCACTGGTTTAGGGAGTGGCCTGTGCTGTGGCATCTGCAGCTCTGTAAGCTTCAGCATTTCTTGTGAGACAAACCATGTCTGCTCCTCCATTTCCCACCTGGGAAAATAAGAGGCAAATAGAATCCTAACCAGTAGCAAACAGGGAATCTGTAACACATCTGGAAAACACAAGTTGCTGCTGTCATCAATAAGAACTCTTTTTTTGTGATTTATAACTAGCCCTGAAGCCACCCAAACCACTTGCCCACTCAGCTGCAGTGGGTGCAATGACAAAGAGCAATGGTTACCCCTCATCTTTGCCAAAAACAGAATGGCTGAGTCAAGTGCAAACACCAAACACTGCCAAGCACCAAGTGCTGTGGTGTCATGACAGGTGTGCAGGAGCCCCTGCAGACACGGATAACAGGCCATTGGTAAAAGGAACCAGGCAAAACCTTTGGGTGCAGAAGCTCTAAAGCAGGAGCAGTAGTGTGACCTAAGAACAACTTCTTCTGGTGCGTGTGAAGTTGGGTTCACTTTTAGAAGCTGAATTTAAATGTGTAGTGGACAGGCAGCACAAGAAGCCTCAGGCTCGGGAGGATTAAACAAACTGACATTTTCACTGGGCCTAAATTGCCAAAACTCACATCTCCTGTGGCATCAGATGTCAGATCAGAAGCAGATGCCACATCCCAGAGATCCAGCACATGCACAGAAGGTCCCCTGGGAACAAAAGGGGACAAGAATAAGCTCCTCATCAGCATCACCAGGGTTTTGCTGGCCTTTTGGGCCACATGTGGTGCTGCCTGTCTCTGTGCTCTAGTGTGGATAGGAGAATTGGATTGAATGGAAATGCTGCCCTCCCTGGGATGGCTGCAGGTCTCTGAGAACATCACTTTGGTTAGGTCTGGGTGCAAACATTTATTGCATGAGGGAGTTGGGTACTGCAGTGCAACACTGCACAGACGAGGTGTGGGATTTATAATTTACCTTCAGGTTTTGCTCTGTAAATTTTTTTCTTATCTTTGACTTTTTTATTGAATTGATGAAGCCAAGAAAACACTCAATGCAACACTTCAGAGTCTCTGAAATCTGTCAAATGACACCCAGGGCAAAAAGCGTTATTGTTGCCTATTGTGGTATTTGCTTAATTGATTTTAATTAGAAGCAGACAGTTTCCCACTCTCTGCTTTGGGACAGGAGGCTCTTTATAGATTAGACTTGCTACCAAGCAGCAAGCATCAAATTGCATTTTCCCCAAGGCTGTCCTGTGTTAGTAATAACAATGATAAATCCCTCTGCTTTTTCCAATAGCCCTGAATAAAACTAGCACTGCCAAGCTGCCCCCAGCCCAGGTGTGAGCAGCAGCCTGCTCTCAGACAATGGTGAGCCCCTCACCTTGGCTTCAGGTCTTGCTATGGCAAGCAGTGGGAAGCTGTGGGGAGCTCAGAGACTGAGCCCAGGGCAGGGCTGTGGTCACCAGGGGTATCTGCTCATCCCATCTTTAGTATCACACCCTCCACTATGACTTGGTTTTTCTCCTCTCACAAGAGGTCAGAGTTCTGTGGGCAGCTGGCAGCGTCTGGCACCCACAATCCAGGCACTGACAAGAACAGCCACACTGTGAAGACACAGGTACGAGTGAAAATTTGGAGTTTTCCCCATCAACAATTACTTTCTTTCTCTTTAGGGTAAAAATCAACCACCCAGTGCTTTCACACCTCTTTTGGAAGCCTTGCAGAGGGGACAACACTCCACCGGGACTGGATGACTGCCTTCCCTCCCGTGGGAGCTGTGCTGTGACCATCGCTGTGAGCCAGCCCTGCCTCCTCACCAGCACAGCCAGAGAGCACAGCCCCAGCCCTTCCTCAGGTCCAATGTGCATGGCCCCCAGCTATCCCACCACCATCACCTGCTTTATAAATGTGGATGTTTGACATGTGAGTTTTACAGCTAAAGAGTGATAGTGGGTAATGAAGAATAAACACAGTTGCTTCACCCCCATCTGCCAGCAACACAGGATTTTCTGCTGCTCCCCTCTGATTGTGAAAACCAGGTTTCTCAAAAAAAAAAAAAAAAAGAAAAACAAACCAAAACAAAAAAAAGGGCTCTAGTGAAATAGTTTCTTGGTACTTGAACCCACCTGGGCTGAACAACTGATTTACTACTCATTGGAAAGCAATTCCAGGTAGGAACCAACTGAAATGTATAGCCAGTCAAAAGCCAGCTTCATTCTGGGTCAGCCCAACCATTGCAGCGCAGGGCACAGTACCATTTTACCAAGTTCATTACCATATTTACCATGGAAAAGGTGCTTTGGCAGGTGACCCCCACCCTCCCAACCCTGCCTGGTTGGCCATCCTTGCTGCAGGGGCTTGGCATCACTCTCAGCTGTGGTAATCACAGCTGGGAAGGTCAGTGGGGTTTTGTACTGGGAGCAGCTCTGGCACACACAGCCACAGGGTCAGCAGTGTTAGATATGAGAGGTGACTCCATCTGTGCCACATCTCATGCTTCCCAAGACACAAAGCTGCGTGTTCTTCCCCGTGTGCATTGACTGTCATACATTTTATTAAAGACCTCCCAGTTATGCTGGAAATTGCCCCTTAAGTCTTGCTGTCAGTGTTGTTCTGAGCTCTGTGGACAGGAAGCTGAAGCTCATAGCCACAGCGTTCTTCAGAGGGCCATTTTATTCCTTCCCTCCTGCTTGTTCTGGGCTGACCCTGCAGTTCACACACATGCATACACTCCAGCCAGGGTGCATTTTGTTGCTGCCCAGCCCAAGCTGCATCCACCACAAGATACCACCAAGAGTTCCTTGATATCTAAACCCCAAGCAGAAGGATACCCTGGCTAGATCTGGCATTCCTCCAGGATAAAGCAATGTCTTCTCCCACACTCTTGCTAACCATGGTGTGGAAACACAGCTCTGTATTTTCCAGCTGACTTTGCTTCATGCTCACACACACGATGCACTTTGAAGCAGTGCTGTAATTTATTTCCCAAACTGGCACTCAGCATTCCCATCTCCCTGTGGGAGCAGCATGGTGCAAAACCCCAGGTCACAGTGGCACCATCTGAACCAGTGTTAGTTACAGTGAATCCCACCAGAGCTCATGCTACCCACATCCATCCTTCCTCCTCTTGTCATCTGTATAAATAAGCCAGGCTAAAAATCAAGTCCTGCTTTTCTTGCACTCACCCAGCTTGCCATAGGGAAGCAACAATGCCCTGTCCTCGCTGCTGGAATGGTGCAGTGGGAAGTGAAGGTTTTGTTCAGGCTCTAAGAATGGCAAAGGCCAGAGTAGCTCAATCCATCTTCAGCTCTGAGAATGCTTTCAAGAGGCAGGTAAAAGGGAATGGCACATTTTGGCTTGGGATCAAAACTGGGGCTCACCTCTACCAGCATTGCCTGGAAGTGATGGCAGGGCTCCCTCAGACATCCAGCAAGTGATCCCACCCTGACTCACACCCCTCCTTCACCTACCACACCCCGACACAGGCACTGTTCCTGAGGCTGGGAGGGGGATCACTGGCTGTGTTCTCCTTGGTTTTGGCCATGCATGGGAACATCAGATTTTCCACCCTAGGAAGGAGGGAGCAGAGCCCTGCCCACCTGTGCCAGTTGCACCTTGCTGGTGAGCCCACCTTTCACTGAGGGGTTGCAGAGGACCATTTGTATGCCCATTTATATCACCGAGTATTGGATTGTGACTTCTTGTGTTTTGATACTGTGGATATTTTTTTTTAATTAAATATATTCTATTGCTGGACAGCTGGAGTGAAATTCAGAGTCTTTTAATGTCACCTGGAGAAACCCCATCATCCCTGATTCCAAATGGGTTCTCATTCACCTCCCACCCAGGAAGTTTTGGAGATCATCCAGCAGACACCAGCTCGCACCCACATTCCCTGAGGAGGTAGGGGCAGGGCATGGCTTCCTTGAGGAATTCATGACCAGGACCTTCCAGAGGAGCAGAAGCCTGGTGAGGAGCCTCACCTGAACCTCTGGAATGGAGACAAGGGAGGGGGAAAAGCCATCCTATGTTCCCATGTGCACATGCCTACCAGCAATCCTTTCTTCATCCACAATTTTAACATTTTAATGACTCCAGGTGCATTATCCCTGCTCCCAGTGAGAGAACAGCCCATGTGCTGTCAGGAGCTTGGCCACAGACACCTGAGCAGAGCTGAGCAGGTGGCAGAGCCTTCCCATGAAAGGCAGCTTTGCTGCAAGAGCCAGCAGCTTGTCAAAATACCTTCACATTTCAGCCATCTATACTCCATGCTCTTCCTGCGATGTACAATGCCACAAAATGCCACTGCTCTTCTCCCTCCCCAAAGCCACTGTGGGTAGGGAAACACATTGGAGATCCCAACTGGATCATGGGGCCAAACTCAGAGTTGGTGCAAGACCAGCAAGAAAGGTCTTCTCACACCCCATGGCTTTGAGGGGTCTGGGAGGAGAGGCAGAAGCTCCTTTCACTTGCTATATGTTTCTATTCAGGCTTCAGCCATCAGCAGGGGAAGCACTTTGGGAATGAAAATTGATATACAATATTACGATACTATTAATACACCCATGCAGACACACCAGCACATGGTAAACCCACTGGAGAGATCTGGGATAATTATCTAAAAGAGAATTCTTTAACACCCTGATAATGGAACCATTTCAGAAGGGGAGAAGGAAAATTAGCAATAAACCACGTGAAAGCAAAGTCCAAAACTGGAGCTTGGTGAAGACACATGAGAAACAGGGAAAAACCTCCATTACACATTTCTGGACACCACCCTGTCCAGCACACTTCTGGGCACTCATCTCCTTCACACCATGGCCCAAGGGGACACCCACAAGCCACCACACACATGTCACCCTGACTTCAGGGGTGAACTGGCTCACCTCCAGCCCAGGTGCCCTCAGAGCACAGCTCAGCCCTTGCTGTTACTCCTCTGTGCACCTGTTTCGTGCAGCACAGCAGTGGTGGGTCCAAGGAAACTCCCTTTCCAGCAACTACCACACAACAGGGAAAATTCCCTCCCTCTCCACTTGCAGCCTCCCCAAACCAACTCACCTCCTTACAGCTGCCATACACCTCTGGCATACATCCAGTCCTACAGCAGCTATTGCTGGGAGACCCCCAGGGCTGCAGCCACAGCACCAATACCACTCCCAGGGTGGTGGGGAGCACTGTGATTTCCTGCATGATCCAGAGCAACCAGTGTAACCAGGTCTGTTTTGCATCAGGCCATCCAGGAGATTTTGGGCTGTTGGCTGCTCTTACACTGGTGGGGCAAATGCAGCTTGAGCAGGAAGGCTGGGGTCAGCCCTGGATTGCAGCTCACCCCAAAAGGGAGCCAGGGTCTGCCAACCAGCAACTCTTACAGCTGCCCATGCAGAGATATGGAAATGAACCCCCTCGATATTGGATCATTTAGAAATATACATTTAGAAAAGCATAATTTCAACTGTATTCTCTTCAAACTAGCCTGAGAAACCATCTAAAAAAAAATCTGTGCAGAGGTTTATTGCAAGGTGTGCATGTACTACCTCTAAATCTCAATGTCCTGCAGTCCAAATACACATTCAGATCCATATGCAGCTATGAGAAGGAAGCACCTGATCCTAGAAGGTAATATTACAATTACAGGCTATTTCAGAGCTTGTTTCCATATGAAAACTGCAGCCCTGTGGAAGAGGATGTGAGCTGCAAGACTGGCAGGAGTGTATGCTTATATCTAGGGCACTTAAAGCATTGTGCTGCCAGAGATGTGAAGGGAGGTTGTGGGTTTTTAAGGGACAGTTCTTGGTTCCAAGCCAGCCAGATGAATGCCAAATTCCAGGCTTAAATTCTGTTTATTCAAAGGCCCACATGCTGCTGGGCAGCAGAGGGATCAGGAGCCACTGTCCCTGTAGAGACAGTGTGTGAGTGCCCTGGCACACTCAGAGTGCCACAACCTGCCCCACTGGAACCTCTGCCCACCAAAGCAGCCACTGTCACTGCCTGTGCCACCCGTGGCCAAAGGATACAATGGGTTCAAAGGACAGCATGCCACCAACCTGCCCGGGGATGCTCCCTGGGCAGCAGCGCTGTGGGCTGTACCATGCTGGCCCACAAGTGCTCAAGAGACATCCTCTCTGATCCTTAATGATCCCCCCTGCAAACCACAGGGCCTGTGAGCCTTCCTGCAAAGCCATTTCCCATGGGAAAAGCAGCTGGGCACATGCAGAATGTGGCAGTCACATCGGGGCATGTTTGAAGCGCCTGCTTGGGGCTGATGAATGGTGGGAGGAAGCACATGGCATCCTGCAGAGCCCACCCACGGGTCCTGCCATCTCCCCCTGATGTTCTGGAGGCATAAAAAGAGATGAAGCATGAATTTAGCACTAGAAAAAGATACCACACTGCCAGTGGGAAATGTTTTTTAGCCACAGATCCTCTGCAAAGGAGGAAACATATCTATAGCATCTTGCTACTACTGACTCCTGCTGCTTTTTCTTCTCCTATTCCCTTTTCTGAGCAAACCCTACTGCTGCAAGAGAAGCAGATCTCTGTGTGTGTGTGTGTGTGTGTGAGAGTTCCTGCCATGGAAAGCAGCATGTAAACCAAGTTGGAGCAAAAGCCCCTTCTGACACAAAGGTCAGTCACTAGAAATGAAAGTATTTGATTTTGTTTCCTGCCTCTGGTCAGGGGTTTGAGTAAATAATTTTGTGCCTCTATTTCTCTTCATGCTCCTTTGTCCTGGTGGTTTCAAGTCTTAGATTTCTCCATTAAGAAAAGTGTGTTTGAACACCTTGGCACCAGGCAATGTCGAGAGGGGGTAGCTGGCCCCAGGTCTTGCAGGTCTGGCTTCATTAATGTACACCAAATAAATGGTAGGAGGCACAAAGTCCCAACAAACAGAAAGTACAAGCCCCAAGAAGGAAGTGCAGCAGTGCCAGAAGTGGGATGAGCTGCTGAGTCCCCCAGATTTTCCAGCTTCCTGAAGAGCAGTCCCATATGGGATTCACTCAACAGCCTCGCCCATGGACTTTCTCTTCTAAGTGACACCAGCAGCAGCTCTCCTGTGCTCTCTGGCTGTTCCAAGGTGGAAGCACAGTTTCATCTTGGAGTGCAGCAGGAACTACTAAGACAGGTCCCCTAAGGGTGGGAAGAGAACGCTTGCCTGTATAAAAGCAACAGCAGCCCCCAGGGCACTCCCCAGAGCAGTAAATTCCCATATAAAGCCTTCCTTGCTGGAGGCATCACTCGTGGTGGGTCAGGCACTGGAGGTGCAGGACACGTCAGAGCTGTGTCCACAGCCCCACTCTGGGGGGTGAAGTGTGGGCCTGGGCACGGCAGGTCATCCCTGGGACCCCCGGCACTGCAGGGGCAGTGTGTGACCACTTCCATGGACTTCAAACTACGTGGCAAAAGAGGAACCTAACCGGCCAACACTACAGCAGGGACCTGCTCACATCTCCCATTCCCCGGGGGTTTCTAAATATTAATTTTTTGCACTTCACAATGACAATGAACAGATTTGTATTTTTTTTAAGGGCAGGGAAGTGAACAAAACCAAGACTCAAATGAGTGGGAAAGCTCTCCCCCAGGGAACAGGGGCTGGGGCTGCCAGGTGGGCTCCAACCCTGAAATGGCACAGGGAGGAGAGACATGTTGCCCCCAGCCTCTCACCCCTAGAACCACGCAGAAAGGAGATGAGAGCAGCATAAACCCTTCACTCCCTGCCCTGCTCACGCTGGCTCCGGGATGGAGCCGCTGCTAGAAAGGGCGTTTATTAATTTTAATGATCTCCCCACCTCGTACTAAGAAAGCCAAATCCCAAAAGTGCCGGGGGTGGAGAAAAATCCTCAAAGCAGCGGCCCCCGGGGCGGGGCAGGGCGTGGAGAGCATCCCGGGGAGCTGCGGGGCGCGGAGCCCGTCCCGCCGGGAAGCGCTCCCTGCGCCGCCGCCGGGGGCACATCGCCATCTCCCGGCTCTCGGGAGAAGCGCCGGGAGCCCGCCCGGCTCCGGGAGCCCGCATCCCCCGCACGCCGACAGGGGGTGGTCGGCCGGGAGTCGGGTCTGGCTTTTAAGGTACGAGAAAAAGGGGAGCAGAAAGAGGAACATAGAAAGGGGAGCATAGCCCTTGTGGGGCTGAGACCAAACGAGAGCTCGCCCCACTGAAGCCTGGAGGGTGCCCCTGCAGCATTCCCCCAAAATATCTCCAAGCCAGCAGGACTCTGGAGGTGTCGGGCACACCCCCCGACAAAGTTGCTGAGGGGAAAGGCATCCCCAGGCTGATAAGCATCCTCCACACTCAGAGGCTGCTTGGCCATCCTGTCACCGCTGCCATGGTGTCCCCATGCTCCCCCGGCCCCAAACTGGCAGGAGAGCTCTTCCACTCTGGCAACCTCCTCACTCCTGCTTCCCCCAGCCACACTGCAGGGGACGATATGGGGGTTGTTGCCAAGCTCCAGGCTGGGGCAAGCTCTGCATCATCCATGGCAGGGGTAACTTCCCTCCCGAGGTGCTTCCCAGAGACCCCCAAAACCTCACCAACTTGTGTTAAGAACAAAGCTGAGCACACCATTTGACCCCTGTCAACCACTACACCCAAGTTCTGCATTTTCACAGGCTGGAATGCCCAGCTGGCCCTCAGCAGCCCCTGATTTATGGGAGGCTCATTCTGTCATGTAGTGCTTAATCAGACTATGTTGAAGGAAAGGAGATGCCACTCCCTACCTGCAGCCTGAGCAGACTACCTCACACCCCCTGCTACCGCTGGAGGTGCTGGGAAGCTCTTTCTGTGAGAGTAGAGACCTCAGCAAGGTGTAAAGTTTTCTTTGTTGCATCAATACAAGTTCTGGCCTCTCTTCTCTATTGAGTTTATGAATAATTTAGTTTATTAATGCATAAGGTGGCAGGGAGCTCCAGGCTTTGCTTTGGGGGTAAAGCCAGGTGGTGGTGCCAAATAATTGATGAGCAATAACAGGCTCTTGCTGTGGCACGTGCCATCAGAGCCTGACCCTTCCCAACACTGGGCATAAACCTTAGGGTCAACAGATGCCAGCACTCAGTCTCAAGAGGCTTCTTTTCCTGACTTACTCCCTTTTCCTCTTGAAAGGAATAGAATGAATGTGTCTTCATAGACCATGTAAACCTGCTTATAGATAGGGCCAGGGACTTACAGATAGAGAAGTAATGGGAGAAACTTTCAGTTCTAGAAAATGTTACCAATTGACATAGACTGCTGCTCAGCTAAGGCCATGTTAAATTCCTGAACTAAGAGAAGAAGAACATAGACTGAATGGAATTATGAATATTGTTTTGTTATATATAAAAAAGTGGGGATGAGACATTAGAGGAGGACGTGCAGTAGGCCTATTGGGAAGTCTGCTCCTTCCAAGTACCTCAGCCAATGGGGAAAGGAAGAGGGTGTTGTGGCCAGAAATTTACGATTAAAAGGAGGCTGCATCCTCCAATAATTTGAGAGACCCCAGGGGAAATGCCCTATGGACTTTCCCTTTATTCAAATAAAGTTACAGGACTCCTCTCTCTCTTCTTTCTGGACATAAGCATCATGAATTTTTCTGCACACTCTCCACCACAATGTCATGGTGTTTCCTCAACTCTCAAGAGAGGTTTTCACAGAAAAGAGTTCTTCACCCTCTGTTTTTGCACTTCAGGGTGCAGCTGGATAAATTTCGGAGGCTTTTGTTTTTGTTGAAGGTACAAAGAGGAGTCACATACCAGAGAGACCCCAAAAACTGGACCTGTAAGTAAAACAGGGGCTGTCAGTTCTGCAGGAGTGGGCTCAGCAGCCAGACAGGAAATGTGTTTGTTTTCCCACAGCCCAGGAGAGACCGCTGGTGCACAGGCAGCAGCCTCACATCCAGCATCCTGCGAGCTCTGCCTCTGACTAAGAGGCTTCTAGTCTTCAAATTCCACTCTGTAGGGTTTTTCCTGTGGTTTGTTTTAGAGGACCTGTGGTGAGCCAGGTCTGTCCCCAGGCCAGGCTGCTCCTGAGGGGCTGGGCACTAAATCTGGCTCTCCTATGGGGCAGCCCACCTGCCCCTCCTCGGCCACCTTTGTGCCAGAACAGCTCCTGCTGTCCTGTGCTTGCACAACCAACCACGAAGGAATGGAGCTGCCTTCAGGCTCTACAACTTGATTCCTCCTTTACTGCAGAAACAATCTGTGGTTTTTTGTGGCCTTTGGTCCAAAGCACTCCCTCTGGCCCTGCCCATAGTGCAGCTGAGAGGGAGAGGAGCTGGGGGAGTGTTTGGCTGTGGCAAGCAGTTCTGATTCTCCTGGGTGCTTTGGTATTCTCCAGTGCAGAAATCACAGGGTGGCACTCAGAAACTGCTTAGTGGGAGCCAAAAACATTAAAAAAAAATTGGAGCTGCCTTCAGTGGCCTTCCCTGCAGAAGTGGGATGGAGAAATTCAGGCCTCTCTGGGGGGGTAGCTCCCACTTGAACCTGGGCCTCTTACAGCCCCAGTTCTGCTCTCCCCCTGCCCTGCTCCCTGCAGAGCCAGTTCCTGTTTGTTTGGATCTGTTCCCAGCACAGGGTCCTTCCCTGCTCTTGCTTTTATGCAGCACTGCTGGAGCCTGGTTCCTCCCCCAGTCATGGACATGAAAGGCTGTTCCAAGGATGCCACAAGCTGCACAGGGCAGACACTGACTGCACACCAGGGAATGCTTCCCATATGCCTTTATTTGCAATGTTACAAGGCTTTTTTACAGGCACTGTGCGTTGGTGTTCCAGACCGGTTTGGATTTTTTTTTCTGTATTACCCAATGACCGAGAGGTGTGGTGGAAGCAGGGAAAATCCCTTACAGCAACCATTCCAGCCTCCAGGAGAACATAAGACATCTGAGAGCAACAATCTGCTTCTTCTGAAGACACGAAGCAAGGAATCTGGTTTATAAACAGGCTTAAAAAATAACATACATATATAAGAGCAGCTCGAAGCTAAAGTACAGCGGTAAGTGGTACATAGCTACGCAAATCTGTTCACACCCTTTCTCCAAAGCTGGAGAAGGTGTGGCTTTAAAACTAAAAACACAGTTTAAAAAAAAAGAAAAAAAAATATTCCATGCATTAAGTTTTAGTGTTTTGTGCAATTAAAATGGGATGAAAATAAATATAACTTAAAAAAAACCCCAACCTTTTCCACGACACTAATGGAACAGAGGCGAAGTCTATAAGGCACTTCCACATGGGCTATTCTAGAAAGCCTGGCAAGGAGCTAAAACAGTGCAACCGTTTACAATGGCATCTAATGAGCAAAAGACACCTGTCTGGTGAGATATGAACTGAGAAAAACCTTAGGAAACTTCAGTCCTTGGGAAAGAGGCTTGGCTGCAGATGGCCAACTCCTCCTCCTCCTTATTGCTGCAAGGGAAGTCTCCCCCATCAAGGGTGCTGGACCCATCAAACTATGGCAGAGGGGCTCTGGAGCCCTGCTCCTGGGGAATGAGACGGCACAGTGGGTTTGGGGATGGATGGAAGAGGTGAGGGAGTTGTGGCTGCCAAGCTCCTGCGCTGCACGTTCCTCGACGTGAGGGCTCCCAGGCTCCCGCAGCCTCCCCTCTGCACGATGACCTTTAGCGCACCAGCCCTGCCGCCCTCGGTTCAAATGTTCCAGGAAGTTAAAAAATAGCCTCCGCCCTAAACACGGAACTGGGTGTTTTCTCAGGAGCACAGGGGCCATGCAGGCTGGGGAGCAGCACAGCCACAGGCAGCTCTGTGGAAAAAGGGGAAGGCACAGGGATGCCTGACCCCAGCTCTGCATTGCCGAAGGTGTCTCGCCTGAGAGCTGCCTTGCTGCTGTAACCCTTCACCTAATGCAGAAGGAAATTATGGAGATGTTCCAGGTGGGAGGGTCTGGGCTCAGTGTGAGCATTGGTGACACCACGCATGTGCTCAGCTGCTGACAAAAAAGACTGATCAACCTGGATGGCTACTTTAGGTCTCATAGTAGTCCTTTATAATTCATATTTTTCCCAGATAGGGAGGACTGGAGACCCTAGCTAAGGTAGGCTAGAAGCAGTTCCTAGCAGGGGAGCCAAAGTTTTGCTCCCCAGGGCACCCAAACATGGGGGACATGGGTGGGAAGCACCTGGCCATGGCAAATACCTGCGCCTGACTACATGGCTCTGCAGCAGAAGGGAAACCTTTGTCCTCCAGTGCCACTCAAAAATAACTGAGCAACCTCTACAAGAGGCCTTGAACACGAATTAAACCCCAAATCTGCCCTTCTAGCATCTCTGAAGGACTTGGCACAGCCAGCTCCCTGGGCTCTGCTGGCAGAGACAAGTAAAGGGCTCTCACTACAGTATCCTTCACCATCTCCACACCTCGCTCACACTCTGACTGCCAGAGGGTCCTGGGCATGGTCACTGAATGTTTCACAATCCTGGTGCAGGAAGAGGCTCCTTCCTCTGCTAGCCCTCTTAACATCAGGCTGAGCAAGAGACAAAAGCACAATAGGCGAAGCATGCACTTGCCTAAGCAATCCCTCCGGGCTGCTCCCGCCTAGCTGCCAGCTCCCACTGACTCTGCAAAGCCAAGGTTTCAGGTTCAGCTTTTGTTCTGGCAGGTTAGCTCTCTATTTACAAGGTGGGGGGGAAACAACCAAGACAACCTAAGAAACCCACAACAAAAACACATTAAATAGGGAGAGTATAGCTTTCAAGTGGGGAGGAAGAGGGCTGGAAAGTGTCTTGTAGTGCAGTTCAGAAGAGTCAGTCGGGGGCAGGTTGGGGGTAGTGGCAGAGTCACATGCGCGGTTTTAATGCAAGTCTTCACTCTGGGACAACTCTGTCAGGATCTGAATGAGGTTGTCCAGACCCCAGAGGTAGCCATCCTCTCTGTTCCCTTCCACCCATGGCACGTTGTGCTGAAGAACTTGTCCCTCTGGCAGTGGGGTGGTTTTCCCAAAGTCAATCATCCAGACTTTGGCTTGCTCCTGCTTGTCGTGAATGAAGAGGAGAGAGCTCCCAATTACCTGTGGAGAGGTGAAACCTATTAGTGGTGCTCCTGTTGCTCGTTTTCAGCCCTCTTTGGGGCTTTCAGACACCTTATCTCAGGCTGCATTTCCAAGAGATGCTGCTGCAATTTTGCATGAGGAAAAGCAAGCTCTGGGTGCTGCTGGTTGTATTTGCACATGCAAATAGGGCATTTGGACAAGTTGATTTACTCATACAAATCCCAGGTCTTGGCAGAAGGAGCAGATCAGAAAAACATGGGCATGAAAGATAAAGATGTCATTTCAGAAAAAGAGCTAAGGTCCCTTAGCAAGGAATGAGATTAATTGTCTCAGCCTTCAGATGGGGATTTTTTCAAGGCTGGTTCTTTGTGATCAGCCTGTGCTCTTCGCACTCACCAGTCCTGCAGATACCATCACAGGGATGGGGACACTCCAAGTACAGTGCTGTCTCCTCCCTCAAATACCATCCCATTACACCCAGACTACCCCTAGATTATCCTCCTGGCACTTACAGCATTCTGGGGGCACAAAGTACAGAGCTGCATGCTCATGAATTTCCTTTTCCCTGAGTTCACTTGGCTGCATCTGCTTTGAAGGGCTCTTTTATATCCTGATCGGCCTTCGGAAAATCTTGCAGCAAATAGTGACCTGGGCAAGCCCTGGAAAGCCAGCAGGTGCATTTGGGCTCTGACAGCAGAAGTCTCAAGGCCTGCTGCAGTGGGATGAGACCCCATAAGCCAAATGGTCACCATACACAAAGCAGAGGGATGCTCAGCAGCTCAGCATCCTGACCCATCCTGGCTTACAGTCCCAGCCTGACAACCAGCAGCAGCTCTGCTGTGGCTTCCCAGTGCATAGGAAACATACATCAGTATCAAGACAGTAACCATTGTGCTCTTCTGCTTAATCTCCTCCAGACAGAAGATTTTAGCAGGGGCTTCTACAGAAAAGCACCAATGGGTGCATTTCGGAGCTGTCCCAAATGAAAACTGCTTTTCAGATTCTCTCCAATGTGTGTGAACTGGTGAATTACAAGCTCTCTTGCCCTTGTGTCACAAATAGGGACCTTGGTGACCAGAGTGCAAAGGCTGTATCAGAGGTGATGCAAAGCACTGAGAGCCACGAGTGCCCTTTCAGATGCATAGGTTCATGGCAGAGAATCCAGCTGGTGTCAGCCCTCCACAACAGCAGCACTAAATGTTGCTGGGGACCCCCACATCCAGGCTATCACTAGGGCTTAGCCTGAGGTTTGCCTTTAGACAGGGGTTTTGAACAGGGTGTGTGTACTGTTTGCAAAAGCTGTTATGAATTTACATTTTTCAGGAGACTTTTTCCTCCAGTGTGTTGGGAAAACATCCAAGGTCCAGAGATGCGTATTATTTCCGAGAAATGCTTATCTTCAGCTTCCTCCTGCTAACCTCTTATAGTCCTCTCTTGGCCAGGACAGAGCATCCTAATTTTAAGAAAAAGCCTTTTGCTGACATTCTTCATTTGTGCATCCTGGGCTGCCCAGTTCCCCTGCAGCTCCTTGGAGGAGCCCTGCTCAGCAAGGGCCCCATGGAGGGACACAGAGCTTGGCAGATCTGTTGTGCTTCATCTTGAAGAGGAATGGAAAGTCAAAGCTGCTGCTTTTTAATTTTTAAGGAGTGGAAACTCCTTTCAAACCCTCTTTGAAAGGCTGCTTTGTTTCTGTGTTTTCAAATGAACCCCTGGCACTCAGTTTCAGGGAGAATTTTGTTTCCTGTGTTGAACTGCCCTGAAACCTTCAGTTCTGACATTTCCCTTCCAACTGCCTTCCAGGCGCTGCCACCAGGAGGCACGGCCCCATCTGCCTTTGGCTCCTGGCAGTACCCTCCATGTGTGGCTGGGCTGAGATGGCTCATGTGGCTCTGGATGAGGGACAGTGGGCTCTCAGAGCTGTGGCTCCTGAGCCCTGGGAGTCAGAGGTTCCTCTGAGACTCTTTTGTTCCTACACCACACGTGACAAGGACACGCACTCTCATGTTTTGTTAAGTAGAGATGCAATAGCAAAATTATTGCATTAAATTGTGGAGCATTTCAGTTCCTGAAATTGCCAAAAAAGATAGTGTTCCCTCCTTGTTTTCCCATCAGCACTAAATCTTCACTGTAGAAAGTGTTAGTATCATAGACACTCAATTCTGTATGAAATTCCTTTGAAAGGAAGAATTTGTACTGTGGTGCCCCATCCAGCTCAGGAAAGACATGCTTGGGGTATCTGCAATTTATGGCTGCATTGAAGCCGTAAGTTTGATCATATGGAGCAACTGTCAGCCAAATATCTGACACACATTCAAACAGACATTTCTCCTGAGAAAACCCCTGCTTTTACACTAGGGAATTTTCCCTGTCATAAACAGACCGAGTTCCTCCTACATCACTTTTAATCTGTTTGAACATTGGCTTCCAGCAGATTTTAGCACATTGGATGCATAAACATTGTATGTTATCATCTGTATTTGCACGTAAGTATTAATTACACATATGAAAATATAGATATAAGAATAAAACAGTTCCTGACTTTGGCTCCTCTCCTTGTCAAGCTGAGATTAAACAGTTTGCCTCTCCAGGCAGATCTATCTAAACAGCAGTATTACCTCATGGCACTTGAAGAACGGGGATGTCTCCAGCGTAGCGCGGATACCCTTCAACCTGTTAAGGTAACTGTTCTGGAATTACAAAAAAAAAAGAACAAATCCAAGCCATCAGTGTTGCAGGAAGCCTACATAAAAATACCACTGCATTGGGACAGACAGGAAAGTCACCCCTGCGCACAGCATCCTCCCAAAGACCTTTCCCTTTGGAGAGTGTCCCCACTTTTTTATGATTCACTTAACCTTTTGAGCTCCTGTGGCTTTCAAAATTTAGTGAAAGCATTTGCTTTTGCTGAACTGGTGCTTTCTGCAGAATGTTCCTGCAGAGTAGGTAGGAACACCTAACTCAGCAGCTGCTACTTTTTCCTCTCCCCTGCACTCTCTTAATAGATCAACTCTTTGTCTTTTTAGCAATTGGTCACACATCACGAGACACTTCTGCAACTCTGTTATCAGTACTTTTGCAAAGCTGGCCCTGTAGGCGGAAGGGCTTTCACAATGGCCAGCTCACAGGTCAAGACCCACAAGCCTGCTCAAGCATCCCTGCAAATTTCTGGAAGGCACTGAACATTCTCAGGGGGCTCAGGGGGATTTTGGGGTTTATATAGAAGAATTAAGCATAAGAACACACACAGCAAGTATCTGGGCACTGTAACAATTTGTAAGGGGAAATATAAAATGCACTGTATAAAAATGCACTGGCTAAAGAGCCCCATCCAGAGCCACAGCATGATGTGTGCTCCAAGTTCTCTGGGGATAAAATGCAGCCAGGCAACTTCATCTTCAGATCCAGGAATAATCCCTGGGTAACTCTTGTGAAAGCAAGCGTGCCAGTTTGAAGGAGAGAGTGCCAAGGGCCACTCCAGAAGGAGCCTTGCATTTGGAGACTTTATATAGTGCAGCTTAAAATGGGAGTGCTTTGTCAAATAGGTTATTTGACAGTGTTGGTGTAAACTGTTTACAGCCAGATCTCTTATTCTCCTGGCAACTTAGGGAAGCTTGGAAAATGCTGGCTGTGGCTTGCCCATGTGAAGTGTGCCTGGCACACTTCCCCTTCTGCAAGACTGGGCACAGGCAGCCTGCCCTGCCAGGATGGGAGCCCCCACCACTCCTACCAGGGTACAGAGGGGGCTCAGGGTGACCACCAGACCAGGGATGAAGGACAGAGCATGCCTGTGACTCCTCAGTGGGTTTTGGGAGCACGTCCCAGAGATCCTCAGCAGACTCAGACTTGGATCAAGCAGTGCTGCTGTAGCCAAGTCCCCTCCCAGCCTTCCCACTCCCTTCCCCTCACCCTGCAACAGGATGGTGCTTCTCTTCAACACTTCTCATGCTTTTTAAGAGAGATTGCTCAGGCTTCAGCCCTGCATGCCAGGGACCTAATGAACTAAGGCCAGGCTCCACAAGAAATATCCTCTCCAGAGAGTGCCGCCAACATCCCTCACTCACCAAAACGTTCCTGTTTCCTCTGGTGAACTCGCTGAAGGCTTCCATGACCTGTTCCTTTGTCCGTGTCTTCTTGAAGTCCCGGTTCACAGTGCCATCCTCTTTCTTGAAAAGAAGGGACATGGGTGAGTTGGATGGAGAAGAAGGGAATTGGAGTAGGAGTAGTGTTTCTGCAGCCATGCATATTGCCAAATGGGATGTGACAGTGTTTTTGGAAGCTGAAGGATCTGTATGTGGAGCAGAGGTGAGCAGAGGCAGGAGATCTCTGCTTGTACATCCCACAGCTGCAATGCATTGTTCTCTACTGCAAACAGAACTCTCCATCATTGAATACTTGCCAAGGTCACTGGCAATGTAGACAAACTCTCCTCACAGACCTGCTGCTTGCTGCTAACAGAGGCTGGAGACTACCTGTTTCTGGTCCTTCTGTGCCCAAATGGCTTCCCATGGCTGCTGTGACTGAGAATGGCACTGACACGAGCCCTGGACTGTCTCCCTGACTTGGGGAGGACAGCAGAGCATGGGAAAAACTGAACATGGATGGAATAAGACCATTCAACGAGAAATCCTCCATGGACCATTGCAGCAAGTAGCAAGCCCCATGGCTGTCTGGCCTTGCTGGTCCTTTGATAGTCCATGGATCACAAACTCTCCAAGGCAGCAGCCTGGCACCGAGATGCAGCAAGCAGCCTTGTGCTCTCCTCTGCCTTTTCCCCAGAGGCATATCCATCCTTGGCCCATCATGGGGATGGCATGGCTTGTCCACTGCAGGGGATACTCAGCCCCAGCCCAGAGGCTCCTGTCTGAATCTCTGGGAAGCTTTGTAGGTCTCTCCCCATTTCCCTGGTTCTTTGGGGCTCTGATTTTTACATCAACTTGCTTCATTGTCCAGAGAGGCTGTGGGACAGGCAGGCAGATCTCATTTCCTGGATACAGGGGCTATTTTAAACCACACTTGCTTGTGCTCACAGCTCCATTGCAGGGTTCCATCCCACTGCTCCAGACAGCTTGTTTGCACACAATAGAGCAAAGGGACAAGGGCCAAAAGACATCCTGTGGGCTGGGAAAGATGAAGGAGCAGAGCAGAGGCTGTGGGAGAAAGGAGGCACAGTGAAATCACCTGCCCTGGAGGTTAGAGACCCATCCAGGGAAGTGCCCCACCACAGGGCAGTGTGCATCCCCCTGGAGAGAGGGCTTGCTGTGGGCACGGTGGCCAGTCCAATCTGGGGAATGGTCAAGTGCCCAAGGGGAACCTGCTACCAAACCAACACCTGAAGTGCAGTTTGGCATGAATCACGCAGCACACTTCAGCTTCCAGCTTGTGTTTTGTGTCAGCATTAATTTTAAAGGTGGTAACAAAAGCAATGTACAAAAGAAAAACTCCAGGAAAAGCTTTGTTTGTACCAACTGCAATGACTGCACTCAGCTTCAAATCACCCTGGACTCAGCCTGACCGTTGTGCTGCCAAGAGGTGCAAAAGCAATGATCAGGGCTGGCAGAATGTGTATTGGCAGAGGTCAGGGACAACCTTTTCACTGGAGACTTCCTACTGCTGATGGACCATGCAGAGCTGGGATCTCTGCTTTCAGCTGTGACCTTCTTGAGGATGCCCTGGTGGCACGTGTGTGATGTATAGGGGAAGGGCATTTTGTTGTTAGATGTCCTTCATGTGAGCCCTGACATGGCAGCTCAGAAATGAACCCACCCTCTCCCAGGGGGACGATCAACATCTATCTGGAGAAGGGCCACAGCACTAATTTCACATGTAAAGAGCATAACCTTCCACAAAGCATCCAAGAAAGGACATGGACTTCTAAGTGCTCCTAAAAATAAATGAAATTCACAGATGGCCTTTCAGATAAGGTAATCTCAGCTTCAGGAAAGCCTAGCAGCCTATCAGTAATGCTGCTCCCAGCATTACCCACCTCCTGCAGTTTCCTTGCCCAGCCAGAGGTTGCTGCCATGAGGCTGACAGCTGCCATGACATTCACAGGTGTCCGAGCCCCGAGGGGGCTGCCTTCCACAAAGCAGAAATGTGAGGGGGGCTGATAAGGACTATCACAGCCTCCGCCCCACCAGCGATTCCAGCTTGAGCTGGCGTCACTGGGGCAGGGCTCAGGTCAGCCAGATCTCCCTCCAGCACT
Organism: Anthoscopus minutus; assembly: GCA_013399455.1. Taxonomy (NCBI): domain Eukaryota; kingdom Metazoa; phylum Chordata; class Aves; order Passeriformes; family Paridae; genus Anthoscopus; species Anthoscopus minutus. Next base: position 116,355 of record VWYI01001551.1, on the reverse strand, counting down.
GCCTCTGGCCTTGGATGGGGCTTGTGAACTGCCTGGCTTGGCAAAGTTAGGTGGAGGCTTTCCGGGCTGGTTTTGGGACCCTGCAAACATTCCAGCTCCGGGGAATGCCATCCCATCGTGGCCTTGCTGCAGGCAATGGTGAGAAACACTCAGACCAGAGCAGCAGCTCAGGAGTGTCACATCTTACAATGAGCCCCAGCAAGTTTCAGCTGGGCCACCAGGGATCACTTGTGTTACTTTAAACATGGAAATTTTATTAATAGCTACTGTTTCCAACAGGTTCAAGTTATTCCAGAAAGTCAGAACAATGTCATTATCTCCTTTTGCAAAGGAAAATTTCCATTTTGAAGAGGAAGAACTGGATCGTCAAGGCCACCTGGGAAAGGGAGAGCTCACCAGCCCTGAGCTGACTCTGTGACCCCTTCCCACATGTCCGGGGTCAAATCCTGTCCTTCCCTTGCACTTCTCCTCCTAGCAGCCCTCTTCCATGGGCAAGGGGCAGGGCAGATTCACCACAGCTCTTCACAGGGAAGCATCCACAGCAAGAAATAAAGACAGCCAGGGCACCAAAGGCAATTTCCCTAACACAGAAACTCAATCCCAGAAACATGGAGAACAAGAGGGATACAGCACAGCATGACCAGCCCTATTGGAAAAAATGCCAGCCATGAAACAGCATGAACTGCTAATGCTTTAGCTTAGGGGAAAATAACCCAGAAGCTGAGGGATTTAAGGAGAATTACAGTAATTAGAGCCTTGATCAAATTAGTCAGCCCCCTAGCAGCAGCAGCAGCAGGAATACTGCTGGAGGCCAGCACTTCTCAGCATTTTTCAATTAAAGGGCTGCTTTACCTCTTTGAAAAAAAATCCACTGCTCAGATCAGGCAGCAACTCATTTATGGTTGGCTACATAGAGGTGCAAATCTCATAACTCCTTTATGGCTTTTATTTCCCTCCACTGTGTTTTTTGGCCTCCCTAGGGATATAATTTGTTGAGGGTTTTTTTTACATTTTTTAATTTCAAGTGCTTCATTTATGATCTGCCCCCTAAACATGCCCAGACTGAGAAGCACCACTGGAGGTCAAGGATATATCATGCTGGACTATAAATAGGCAGATATTTCTGATCACACCAAGAAAGCAGGAAGAAGAAGCAGTGCATAGGATCTTTAGTCTCAACTGGTCCCCCTTTTTTATACAGACTCAGTTTTATAAAAAGCAGAACAACAGCAATGGGAACTAGGCATGGGGCTGTCCAGAGCTGGAGCAGATCACAGTGTGCTTAAGGGCATCCACAGCAGGAAAGAGTCTTTGGGAGACCTGGAGAGGTCCAGGAAGAGCTGCACAAGCAGGCAAGTGCCCTGACCCAATGCAGGCACTGCAGAAAGCTGTTGTGGGGAGCATGACCATCAGTGCCCTAAGCAGAGACATGGGATAGGCAGAAGTGCCTTGAACTGCTTGCCAGGAAACTCTGGAAAGGGCTCAGCCCAAGAGCTGCTCCTGGGGTTTCTGAGCGTCTTTGAGTTAGAGGCAAATGCACTCTATCCTGCTGGCCATGAAACAGCTGAATGAAGAAGGTGCAACACACACAGAGCAAGAGACAACTAACTCCCTTCTGTGAGTGGTTAGAAGTAACAGCTCTGAGTGACCCACTCCTGGTGACCTTTTAAACCCATGGTCTAACACCTGCATTTGTTTGCTGGTGAGGTGAAGGGAAACACTACCACGGAAGTCTACAAAATCTGGGTGAGGCCTTTTTAGGGGAACAGCTTAATTTGTTTTAATTCTATCATTTTGACCCCTCTAGCTTCAGGCAGGAGGTTAGGCTACAGAGACCCAGATAGGCACTCTGGGAGAATTCTGTTCACCTCAGAGAGGAGAAAAATAATCTGTGATCAAAAGAAACTCCTCCAATTAAGACACATGCAGATATTGAGCCATAGCTTCCACTAAGAGCAAGTGGCTGCTCTGTGCTACTGCCTGTGCTTCCAGCAGTTACCCAAGCCTGAATTACTGCAAACACAACTTGACAGAGCTCCTGTGACTGCCAAGCCAACACCACGCCCAGGCATGTGATGAAACCCTTGGCTCAAGTGTGATGCTGCCTTTAATTCACACTGGCTGGCTATCAAAAGGCATAGGCCATTGCTAATATTCATGCAAGAAGTATCACTGTGGTTACAGACCTAACTCTGTTCAAGGGCCATTCCAGAAACCTTTCTTGCTGCAAACCCTCCTTGGAGAAAATCTCCTGAGGTAGCTCATCTACTGGGGACACAGAAGCATCCCGGTTGGTGTCTCCAGACATGTGAGTGCTGCTCTGAGCAAGAGCAGTCAGCAGGTTACACATGCATGCAGGTGCTGACAGAAAGTGCAGCTGTGTGTGTTTGTCCCATTTCATAGGGTTCAGTTGCTGAATCTTCCTGGACAGGCTTGTAAACACATCCTCCTTACTGACTGTGGCTAAGCTCACAGCTCCAACCACAGATCAGCACGCGTTCAAGCTGGGATTTGGATTAATGGCTCAGCCCAGTGGCAGAGCAGAATTGAAAGCAAACAACTAATTTGAGTCTTCAAGTTGGAGGATGGTACTTTGCAGGGAGGGAGAAATCAACCAAGCAGCTGCTGTAATGAGATTATGTCTAAAACCATCCTTTTGCATGGATGCCCTGAGCTCAGCTGCATTCTCAGAAGAGCAGCAGTACCCCAGATGAGGTGCCTGTGCGGCGGTTTGGCTGCAGGGGCTGGGGATGTCCAGATGTGACCCTCTCTCACCTGCTGCGTAGGTACCTCTGTGAGTTTGGCTAGCAAGCACTCCCAGCAGCTGATCCCCTGCTCAGCACAGCTGGCCAGACTCACCTTTATCCCCTCGATCCTGAAGCCCAGCGTGGCGGTGGAGCTGATGGTCTCCCTCCACTGCATGTAGCGCGGCTTGGTCACTGCCCGCAGCACATTCTCCTCCTCAGTGGGGGCGTCGGGGTCCACCTCAATCATCTTCTGGTACATGTCCTTCCTCAGGCTCGGCTTCTTCCGGGCCTTTATCAACTCCTCCTCCAAGTATGTTCTGCAGGGAGTGAGGGTTTATGAGGAGGGCCACCACACAAGATGCCTTATACCTGCAGACAGCCCTTGCCCCAGAAATCAGGCTCATCCAGGATAGCTGATCCCTAAGGAGTAGTGCAGCATAGGAAATGATGGAGCAAGCCTCATTGTGGCTGAATTGATCCTGATTTAATTAGCACTCTGTCATCAACACCCAGTATCTTTTCAGTTCAAGGAAATTCAGAGTCACATTGCCACAACCAGTCTGGCAATAACAAGGGAAGTTATTTCTCACAGGTGCTCATGGTCTTGCTGCAACATCCTCGTGCCACCCCTTGTCCTGAGGGGCCCATACCCCAATGTTCAGGAAACCTAAGCTCTTACCTGAGCTAAACATGGCTTTCAAGATACGCCCAGGAAACTGCACATGCTCTGGAAGCCAGCTGAATTGAAGGCAAGAGGGACCTTGCCAGGACCAGGCTGTGTCACATCCTTCAGCATTAGCTGCTGCTCCCTTTTTGGGGCAGCCAAAGCTGCTCCTGTGCCTGTCCTGTGCTTTTCCATCCCCTCACTCCACGAGCACCACGAGGGCTCTGCCTCACCAGATGCTAAACAGGGTGTTTTCACACAGGTTTCACTGATGGGGATGATTTTGCCCAACAGAAGTCTCCTTCCAGTGGACTTCCTAGCAAAAGCTTTCTCTACAAAATGTAGCACGGGAAGGAACACAACCTTGGCCAGGTGCTTACCACCACCCCAGGTCCACAGGGTGCAGCCAGGATGGGGGACTGGGAGAATGAAGATGGAAGGTGCAGAGAGTGTGCAAAGACCTTGGTATTATCCATATTTCAGAGAAGCACCCTTCTGTGCTAGAGCACAGTGGTGGAAAAGTTCTGCACTCTGGCATGTATAAAACCATCATCCACAAAGTAATACTTCCTGCAGCAATACTAAACCACAATGGAATTCCTCTCGCAGCTCCCAAATCAACCCTGGCTCAGCCTGGAAAGTGTCCAGGTCCTCCTCAAACAACCCACCAAGTTGGATGAGAAGTCCCAGCAAAACAACACAAGAATGATCCTGCTCCACACCTCCCACTAGCTATGCCCAGCTCTGCAGAGGGACAATGCCCTCTGCCCATGTCCCTTGTGCCAAAATCCCAGCACCAAGTGAGTGGTTCACCTCTAGAATGAAGCATAACAAACTGGAAGGGTGCTGAGTGGACTATGTGGGTGTGTTCTTGTGCCCCACAAGGCAAACCTTTGTTTAGGGCAGACATTCCCAGACCATCAGCCCCTTTGAAAAATACTGCAGGTAAAAGCAATGAAAGTCTTTGGCTGAGATCACCAAACCAATGATTTTGGTGCAGATGGAATAAAACAGCAGAATAAAGCAGCAGCATGCTCAAATTACTGCTCACACTGCTCAGAGAGCTAGAATTTCTTCTTATGAGAATGACAGATCATCAGTGTCTGTGACTTGGTCCTCCCCATTGCCTCAGGCTTGTGCTAAGGCTTAAGAAAGCCAAAGTTTTGTTTAGGAGCGACTGGAGTAGGCTGCCACACCCTAAAGCGAGGTTGGCATGAAAAAAACAAACCTGTATCTGCCTGGCAGCAAGCTGCTGGCTCAGAAGACAGGTTTAATAGCCCTGAAGTTTAGATTATTTGCTCAGCCATGGGGATGCCCTATTCCAAAGCATTAACTCCATTCTTCTTCTCTCAGCAGCTCCTCCCACAGCACTATCTCATTTCAGGATGACGATGCCCGGCGTATTTGCCCCTGAGCTCCAAAATCCCAGGTACATAAATCACCTGACGTGATCTGTGCATGGGAGGCTTTCTTCCTCCCAGAGACAACCACAGGAGCACCTGGGCAGCATGTGCAGCAGCTCTTCTGCTGGCTGCTGTCTGGGTCCATAGGGAGTCCTGTTTCCTTCCCACAGCAGCATGTGTGTGCCAGCCGGGGCCACATGGCTGCACCGGGCCCTCTGCCCTTCTCTCCACCCCTCCGGTGGAAAGTATTCCCCGCCTCTTCCCTGCCGACAGCCCGGCACGCCAGTTCGAGTTTCACATCGGGATTCAGGAGGGGAAAAAAAGATTCCTCCCTCCCACAGAAACCATCAGCTTTTCCAGCAACGCAAGCGTCTCCACCATGTCTGGGCTGCGCCTTTGCCAGCGAGGGGAGTCTCAACCCTTCCTGCCACCAGCCTGCAGCACATCCAGGGCTGAGGGGTGGCCTGAAGCTGCTCCAGAAGCGGCAGCCACCTGGGGTCACCAGCCCTGCTCACATCTCCTCTGGGACACCCTTGTCATCTGTGGCATGGCTCACTCAAAAACTCCTGCTGGCCAAGCGGCTGTAGCCTGAGATCCTGGTGGATCTGGAGAGATGGTTCTCAAGGAGGACATGGGTAGTATTGCTCATCTGTTAGGAAATGTTTCAAGAGCTTTGCATGAAAGGCACTGAACTACTTAGCACACGCATTTTATCCCTCCTTTTGCGCACTGGAGCAAAGGCTGAGCAGAGGGAAAATTTCTCGCTCACTGAAATTGTGATTTTCAAGCGTCTTTACTTCACCCCTCCAGCACCCTGGGCAGGATCTCCTACCCCTCGTCCTTTGGCTGTGTCCTCATGTGGCAGAGAAGACCTTCAAGCAACTATTCTGCCATTCCCATGTACCCAAACCCAAGTAGCATGCTCTCCCCTCTGCCACACCAAACCTTTCCTAGCATGCAGGAGCAGACAACAAGTGGAGAAGGAAGGAGCCTGGTGTATTCTTTCCACACCCAGGTTTCCCCATGGCTCTCTCGTGGTATTGGCTGAGCTTTACCTGAAGACAGGTAAGCCTGGTATTCTTCAGGCAGTTTTACCTAGGAGATGTATTTACTCTTGAGTATCCCATCATACAATTCAGAAATCATCCTTAGCGCCACTCACCTGACCCCCATTTTGCAGTCCATAACACAGGGGGAATCAAACTCAGCCAGTAGATCTTCCATCTGGTTGTATCGCTCCCCATCCTTGACCACATCTCCGTGGTAGGCAGGGACATAGGGCTTCAGGACATCGTTCATGAGGCGGTCGAGGCACCGCTGCTCCGATTCACAGTGCTTCTTCAGTATCCTGCCATTGGCTGCTGCCTTGAAACTACCTGAGGGTGACAAGGGACAACATGACACTTGCTTTGGACGGCAGGGGGATGATGCATAGGCTGTGCCTTCTAAAACAGGAAGGGCAGCCCAACATCTTGGAAGCACCTCCATTTACACCTGCACCCGAAGGAGTCCCTACAGGCAGGGACTGAAAACCTCAGGTTGCCAGAGTTTTATGACCAGCATTGTCACACCCCAAAGAGGGCAGACACCCGTCCTGCAGCACCCAACACATTTGCTTCACACCCTCTGTGCGCTTCTCGGTAGGTTCATATCTTTGTGTGCTCATGTGCTGGGCAGCATCATCTGCTTTGCTGTGGGTCAGGAGGTGAGCCTGACTCTCACCCAGAGCACCCAGCTTTCTGCTGCCTGAGGAAAAAGCAGCAATAATACCTGATGGCCTGGGGAGGCTGAAAGCCCAGAGCCCAGACCTTCACACTACCCTTACTAGCATTTCAATAAGTCACTCTCCTGGGCTGGAGACTGGGAACTGCAAGCTGTGACACTCATGCAGCAGCCTAAAGAAATTCAGGCCAACAAAGCTCATTACCCTGGGCTAAAAAAGAGCCCTGCCATCACTCTGCCCCTCCCCGTGCTCCGTACCTGCGTGTCCCGCTAGCTGGATCCAAGGGTACTTCTTCTTGAAAGACATCACAAATGGGGACCAGTGCACCATATTCTTGATCTTCCTCCATGACTTGCTCTACGGGGAAAAAAATCATGAAGGTAAATGCAATGTTTTAAGCTTTTACTGTCTGTAAAGTCACTTCAGGCAGCATGCAGCTGTTTTGGACAGGGAAAGAGGCACCACAGCCAGCGCAGGATGGAAGCAAACAGAAAATCTGCTCTTTTCCCATTGTGCTGTGCCAAGCTGGAGCCACTGGGCCTCAACTCTACATTCAAAAATCACGAGTAACTTCACTAAAGTGGATGGCTTTACAGCATTGTTCCAGTTGGCTGCTCCTGCTGCAGAGCGCCCGGCCATCCGCACTGCCTCGGCCCCGCTCCCTGCATCCCTCTGTGGGAGCAGCAGGGACATTAACCCACCCCTGAGCACTGCATTAGACCACGGCAGATGGAGTGGGAAGGCAACCCAGGATTGTCATCCAGCCACAAAACCGAGCTGCAGTTCCTGAGGGGAACAAGAGCACAGGCACACAGAGGCTCCCTGCCTGGCTTTTGTTCCCCCTGAAAGGCAGCTGCTGTGTCCATTAAGCTGGCAACCCATGTGTGCTGATCCGCCTGCTCTGGCCCATCTGTAACTACAGTTCAGAGAACAATTCCCTTCTGACACGTTGTGTTTCTCACCAGGCAGATTGCTCAGAACTATTTACATGACTCTAACGAAGGCTCCACTGGATGTATGAAAGTCTTCCTCAACAGCTCCTTCCTGCAAGTTTTTCCCTGGATTGTTCTAGGGAACACACCACCAGTAAAAGGCAGGGGATGACCTCTTATCTTGGCCCCAGAAGGTGACAGCACAAACAAATTATGTGAACGATATACAACGGCAACAATGGAAAAATGCCTTCTTGCAGGAGCTGGGACAAACAGTGTAGTCCTTGGCTGCTCCAAGCTTCTGGGTTCAGCTGGAAGCCAGCAGATAAATTATCCTCATTTGCTCCGCTCTGAAGGCATGGGAGGGAGCCTTCCAGAAAGCCCAAGTAATCTCTTCCTCATGTTTGGAGAACTGGCCCCTGTTCCAGTAATGCTTCACAGACAGGCAGGGAAGAGCCAGCAGCCCTAACTTGCAGTTTGGATGTTTGCTGGGGGTGAACTCAGAGCACAGGAATCCATGCTGGGAACTGCTGACATGTTTAAATGGCAGACAAAGATGTTAGTGTGCAAAACGTGGAAATTACACTGGTTTTCCCTGCGCCATGCACCAGCCAACTGGGGAGCAGGGAGATGCAGGGGCTCCCCAAGTGGTGGGCAGGACAGGGGTGGGATAGGAGAAGAATAAAGGTCATTCCTCACCTCATAGCCTGGGAGGAGCGGGGCAGCCCTTCCCTGGCAGGCTGCCCTGGCCAGGAGCGTCCTGGTGCAGCCTGGCACTGGTACAGCCCTGCAGGAGTTTGGCAGGAGCTGCCCAAGCACGGGGTGACACCGGGCATCCCCTTCTCCCAGGGTCCTCTGCGCCGTGGGCTTGCTTTGCTGCCTGGCTTGCTTGCTTTGGCAGGGGGTTGGGCAGTTCCCTACCTGACATGAAGATGAATGTTTTTATTTCCACACAGAGTGCCAGAACTTGTGTGTTTTAGCTGTTCTTTGTTCTGCTTTTGGCAGAGAGCGAAGGGGAAGCGGGGGGGGTGTCCCCTCCTTTTGTTTTTAAAATAGTAACATCAAGTCCTGGCTGATGTCATGAAAAAACAGGGAAGAAAAATTCTCTGGGGGAGTTTGGACTCTAAACGAGTGTGACCCACCTCCTCTAAAAGAAGGAGTCCTCCCCGCGCTTGCAGCACAGCATTGTAAGTCACTCAGTCCCAGGAAACATGCCAAGGCAATGTGCCTTTCCAAGCCAAGATTTTGTTTTTTGGTGGTTAGAGCGTTATAGTTGAAACCTTGAGGTACTTCAAGGTACAGGCAGAATGAAAGCAAACAGTCCCTAAAGCAGGGCAAGCCACTCTGGCTTCCCCCAGCCAGGGCTTTCCCAGGAGTGATGCTCTCCATTCCAGCACTGCTCCCAGTGCAGGGTAATGACCCTGAGTCCCCCTGGATACACAAAACACAACAACACTCTTGCTGATCTGAATGGGACACAGAACCAACCACTCAGCATAGCACCCGAGGAACAGGTAGCACATCCTCATCCCCTTTATGCCAGAGGGAAACATTTTCATCCAGGCCTCACCCAGTTTCAGGCACACCTTTAGTCATGTATTTCCAACCCAAGTTTTAAGGACATGTGTAACAACATTTTTTATGATGAAGCTTAAGGCAGCTTCATCCATTTCGAGCCGCTCCCAGTCTGCTGGAAATTGACTGCAAGGTAGCTGTCAAGCCGCAGGAGTGACCCACAATTCTGATTCACAGATGCCCTTTTCCCCCAGCTTCACAGGGCCAACCACTGGACACTAAAAGGGGAGAAGAAGGACTGTTGCATCTCTGATTCCTTCAGGATTCACTGGATTTTTGTTTTACACCTGAGCTCCCTCCCAATGCATTAAGGAAAAGTCTACTTCATCAAAAGGATGTTGCTCTGTTGTGGGAGTGCTCAAAAGGCTGAGTTTTACAAGGTGCAGCTCCCCTACTAAACCAGCAGCTGCATGACTCCATCTATCTCTGGGACAGGCTACAGGCTCTCATTTGCCTGCAAGGTGAGCCCACAGGTTGTCATTTCAAAAGGTGAGAACATTTCCAAGCCTTTTGCATGATCAAAGCTTGCACCTGGTGTGGCACCCTGGCACCCAGCTCTCCCCCAAATCAAGCCCTGTGGCTGCTGTGCCTCCCAGAAAACTCAGGAAGCTGTGTGGACTGACTGCAGTCTTACACAGGCAAGAGCATGGAGCCTGTATAAGTACGGAACGTGCATGAGGTGTCTGATGCAATTCAACACTTTTTATTTAAAACCTGGTTCAGCATCAGCAAATGCCAACTGATTAGCTGTTAAGTAAATTATTTAGTGACTCTGGAAATATATTTAGCAAGGAATGGCACTGTTTTCCCTAATAGTCTGCCACATGGAAACGGCAGCCTTCACTGCACTTCACTTCAAACTGCAGAACTGACTGTAAAAAAGAACTTTTCAGGGATTATGCAGCACTCTGCTTCTGCCTCTGCCCTCTTACAGCTTTTGCTTACTGCACGGAGCAGTGCCCCAAGACAGGGGTGGGATATAGGCCAGAGGAGTTAATCTCTCCCAGTGAGCACCCACAATTGGTCAGGGGGAGAGGAGTGTTGGGAATACAATTTTATCTGCTGTATGTTTAACTTTTCTTATCTAAAGCTTAAAGCAAACTCTAGGCTTTCCCCATCTGCCAATAGAGCTTCGTATGGAAAGAACAACACAGGAGGATTTAGTGCCAGTGCAGAAGGTCAGAGGATATATTGTGTTTAATTAGATTAAACAAAAAGTGACTGATGAGCTCAGTGCTCACTGTACATTTTCTCTATTGCATATTTATTTCTTTAATGTCTGCTCAAAGGAGACGTGCCTTTCTCGGACTGCCTGTTGCCTCCCTTTCCCAGCATGAACACTGGTGGAATTTGACTAGTGTTACTCCCCATGCATAGAACCAGCAGGGTGCTCTTCCCTCTCCATGCATTCAGCCAGAGAGTTAGGCAGTAACTGATTTAATTTGCTGAAATTATGCCTTTCTATGGTTTTATGGGACGAAACGTTCCTGAGGCTTCAGGTCAACAGGAGAAACCCAGGTGTTTTGGACCCAGGTTGTGTGTGATCAAAGACCTAACATGTACCTCACTATGCCCCCTGTGGATAAAGGTCAGTGGGACGACTGACACAGGGACAGACATTACCATCACTTTGCCAACACTTGGCCTCCATGGGGGCCCACCACGGCTGTGGGATCTGCCATTGCTGGCCTCAGAGGGACCACACAGAGCTGTCTGAGTAGCAGACCTGTGTTGGTCAAAAATCTTGAGGGTCAGACAGCCATGATTCAGCCATACATCACTGCTGCACCACTTAACCTGTGGGGGTGGGATGTTCTGTCTGCATGGGGAGTCTGGGTGGGGATGGATTTTTAATGGGGACTGCTATATTAAAGGGCGTAAAGCATCCCACACTAGCCCTAAAATGGCTTACTACTTGACCTGTGTGGGTACCACAGTGGTCCCTAGAGAAAGAGAAACTGCATGCCCATAAATCCCTAGTAAAAGAACAACTAGCTCAAGGACATATAGAACCATCCATGAGCCCTTGGAACACTCCACTATTTGTTATTAAAAAGGAGTCTGGTAAATGGAGGTTTCTCCATGACATGAGAAAAATCAGTGCAGTCATGGAAAGCACAGCTGCTTTGCAACCTGGCATGCCATCTCCTACAATGATTCCTGCCGCCTGGAATATTCTGATTGTAAACCTAAAACACTGGTTTGTTACTATTCCTTTACACCCATATGATTCTCCGAAGTTTGCTTTCACGGTGCCATCCATTAATTATGCTGCACCATTTGAGCATTATCAATGGAAAGTTTTACCACAAGGAATGAAAAACAGCCCCACAATTTGTCAATGGTATGTTGCTCAGGCCTTATAGTGAGTAAGAGAACAATTTCCAGGGGCGTACAGTTACCACTACATGGACAATATCTTAATTGCAACCCCAACTAAAAAAGACCTTTCACAGATTTGGCCAAGTCTGATGCAAGCATTAAAAACCGCTGGGCTGCAAGTAGCACCAGAAAAAGCACAGCAGCAACCACCCTAGAAATACCTTGTACCCAAAAGGATGGATCACACGATACAGCCACAAATAATATGACTTTCAACAAAACAATTCAAATTTCAGATGATGTACGAAAACTTTTGAGTACCATAAACTTGCTCAGACCCTATTTAGGATTGACTACCTCACAACTGGTGCCCTTATATAACATCCTAAGAGGTGATCCTGATCTAAATTCTCACAGAAAATTAACCCCAGAGGCAAAAGCCACTCTTGAAATAGTAGAGCAGGCTATCACAAACAGACAAGTCCACTGGATACGCCCAGAGATGTGCATTACTGTATTTATTTTCATCGTTGATCTTCATCCTGCTGAGATTATTGGACAGTGGGATACTCAGTCGCCCAATCCATTGCATATTTGAGAATGGATATTCCTACCTCACCAACCTAAAAATACAGCTCCTACCATCTTTGAGTAATTGCACAATTAATCATCAAATGCTTTCAGAGATGCTTACAATTAAGGGCAAGAGATCCTTATAAAATTATTATACCTGTGCCATAAGAACAATTTGAACGGTGCTTTGCCAACAGCACAGCTTTACAAAATGCCTTTCAGAATTTCTCAGGACAAATTACTGCAAGCCACAGATTACTGCATTTGAGTGGGACCACTGCACTATCCCTGAAACCACTGAAGAGTTGCACATCCCTAAAAGGTTTTACAGTGTTTACTGATGGTTCTGGGAAAACAGGAAAAGCCATTGTAACATGGAGAGAGGAAAATAAATGGCAAACATCAAGGCTGTGAAGTGGATCGCCTCAGCTGGTGGAGCTATGTGCTGCAGCTATGGCTTTTCAACATTTTCCCCATATTCTTTAAATATTGTAACTGACTCTGCCCACGTTGTTGACGTCACACAGAGATTGGACCAAGATTGACATTGCACCATTATTTGACCTACTAAAAACATTGTGGCATACCATCCAGGCCAGAACTTGCCCTTATTACATCTTACATATTAGAAGTCACACAAATTTACCAGGTTTCATTGCAGAGGGCAATGCTCATGCAGATTACCTAGCTAGCCCTGCTTGGACAGCACCACAGCCAGATATGCTTGCATCACCTTCAAACCCCTTCTTCCATTAAGGTGTTCAAGCCCTACAGAGGCAGTTTCTGCTGTCAAATACAGAGGCTTGTAATATAGTTAACACCTGTGCTGGCTGCCAAAGCCACACTGCACCACTGCAGATGGGAGTTAATCCCTGTGGTGTGAAAGCTTTACAAATCTGACAAACAGATGTCACACACATCCCTGAATTTGGACGTCTAAAATACGTGCACATCTCAACTGACACCTTCTTGTTAGCCATATGGGCTACAGTGCACACAGGGGAAAGGAGCTGGGATACCATTGCACATTGGCGAGCAGCCTGGGCTGCTTTAGGTATCCCCCATATAATCAAAACAGACACTAGCCCTGCATACATTTCACACAGCACAAGACAATTCCTACAGCTCTGGGCTGTGTTACACCACACTGGTATTCCCCACTCAGCAACAGGACAGGCCATCATGGAACGTGCTCATGGCACTTTAAAACGGATACTTGGTAAACAGAAAGGGGGAATGTGTGGTGAGACCCCACAGAGTAGAGTGGCTAAAGCTATATATACCCTGAATCATTTAACAGTACTACAAAATTCCCAGAATCCAGTAATTTTAAATCATTTTTTATCACTGCAATCATCCAGTGATGTCCAGTCACCTAAACCCAAGGCAATGGTATGAGATATTATCACCAATAAATAGGAAGGTCCATGAAATCTCATTATTCGGGGACGTGGGTACGCTCGTGTGTCCATGGACACCAGCATGTGATGGGTACCTGCCAGGTGTGTAAGCCCTGCTGTACATCCTGCTCAGGACCAGAAGCAACACCTTCCTGATAGCTCCCTGCAGACTATGAAGCAGTGATTTAAACAACTTGTACACCCGCTACATGGAGATACAGGACAATTTATTTAAGGATTTTTATCTATTTAAGGACATGAAACACAAACCCGAACTAAGACATATTGTTTCTCCTCTTAGTTGGTTTTCTCATTGAAGTTCTAAAGTTGAATTGTTTCTCATTGGTAGAGTTAAGTAGTAAAATGGTAACTTTGAAGTAATGAGCCTGTGGCATGCCATTTTGAGAATCTGTATTGCTGGTAATGCCATTGGACAGCTCCTGGACATGATTGTTATACTCCAATGATACAAGGGCTACATCACTGTCTGGGCACGGCTGGGCTTGTTGAGTTGGGTGGAAAGCCTCATTCAAGCTTTTTAAAGCCTATGTTGAGGTTTTCCTTTGTGTCATCATGATTGTTCCATACATTGCGCCATGTTTGTCATCCTGTCCACAAGGGCCCTGCAGAAGGTGACAGACACTGCCTTTGTATTTAAAACCAAAAAGCAATACTGTGGTGGCTAACAGCTGGCCTGGAGGCCTCACAGTTCTAAATAACCCTAATTAGGATTTTATAACTGCAATGTAACTGATTCTGTACCTGCCTCCATTACATAACCAGGCCAGTGGGGCTGTTGGGGAGCAGGTGAAGCACTGGGGACACGGGCAGCTATCGGCCCCTTGGCCGGGTGGCAGCTAATTCAGCCAGTCCCTACTGACCACAAGGACCTTCAAATCTGTACAAGGAGAGCAGCACTCAATAAAAGTTGGCTGTTGCTGCATGAACCTCGGTGTGTTCTGTCATGTGTCTGTCTCCAACATCAGCGATAGAGCTGGACCTGTATTTTAGTGCTTTTTATTAACTAACTAACATGGTTAGAGGCAAGATTACACAGCTGGACCAGGGCATGGAAAAGAGCAGGAGCAGCATTAAATTTATGATTTTCCCAGTTGTGGAAAGAACTTCAGCTCCTTTGTCCCAGGAAAAAAATCCTAGGATCAGAAGAAGTGAAGGAAAACTATGAGGAGACAGTAGTGCCTCCAATGCCTGCTGCTTCCCCGGGCTTCATTGGAGTTGCTGCAGCCCAGAGACTTGCATAAGTGACACCCTGTCTTTCCCTTCCCTCTGGAGAAAGCTCTCTTCCTAGAGCCCAGGGGCTTCACTTCTAGCTCTTCCAAGAAGTGACATGAAGCTGTGGTGTTGCAGGCTCCAAGATATTTTACTCAGAAGTAGAAGGTTTGCGTGGCCAGAGCCTTTCTGGTTTAAAAAAATCAAAGCAGCAAGAGCTCATAAGTTCAGACTTTGTACCACAGAGCTCTCCTCTTCAATAACTAAATGAGTGGGGGGAGCTTTTGCCTGCAGAGTTCACTCTGTGCCAGCCTGCTCCACAGCCATGCACATACAGCCAAGGAAAAAGAGGCCATTTAGTTTTCCATGTTTAAAAGAATGAATGTGTTTTCTTTTGCTCTTTTAAAAGTTAAGGTTTCCCTAGTGATGATTGTTTCCCTTGACTGGGAAAAACCTTGTCACTCCAGCCGTGGCAGGGAGGCCAGCTTTGTTCATTGTGCTGGATGCTGGGCGCGGAGGGCAGCGGGGCAGAGCTGGCAGGTACCACAGAATGCCTTCTCCTGGTGTGTCCTGGCATGGGGGTGACCAAAATGCAGGATACCAGGTGAAAAACCTGTGATGTGATGGTGCAGAGCTGGGGTTGTGCTCTGCTTGGCTTTGCCATCTCTCAGCCCCTGGCTGCTTCTGTCCTGGCAGCAGCAGAAAGAGCCCAGTGACTGCTTCAGCACGCATCTGGCTACGACCACTGTCCCTGATGCTGGCAGCAAGTGACAGCTCATATTTTTAATCACCTTCCTCCTACACAAACTCCTCTCATCCTTGCCAATACTTCTGTACTGCACAGCAGCTGAATAGCCTCGTTTTGGCCAGAGAAGCAGCTGGCAGTGGGGGAGAGGGACTCTGGACCACTAGGCATTTCTTGATTTAGTCACAAAAGGCATAATACAAAAGTTTCAGCAGCTCCCCAAAACCTGACAGAAGTAATGCCAGTTCCATGTCCCACAGATGTCACTGAGCAAAGATAAAGTGTGGCCCAACATCAGACTTCACTGAAGTTAATACAAGGAAACCCAGTGTGATGACTGACAGGCATTTCTGGGTGTCTAGAAATTCCAGTGCAAACCCCTAAGCATCATTAGATAAATTATTTTGATGGCTGTGGTATAGATGCTCCTGTAACTACACTCCTGGTGTAGTTACTTCTGTTGAGGTAGAGGCTTCTGCTACTTTCCGAGTTCTCCATATCATTTAGAGTGAGAAAAAAATCCTAGTATGCGCACTGTTTTACTTCAAACACTTTGTTTTTCAGAATAGTCTCATTTTAGCCAGGAAGGATTTTGCCTTTCACAGGAGAGAAACCACTCCCCTCTGGTTTTGTGAGGAATATCCTTTTCTCCAGTGGGATCAGGGAGTTATCTGACCAAGACCAAAGATCTGGGATAGAGTGTCACAGAGATAAAGCTACTGCTTCTCCGCTGTCTGCAGAGATCAGCATGCATGATAGAGGAGCCTCAGTAAGAAGGTATGAAAGCCAAGAACATCTGCTCAGATCATGGAAAAAATATTCCAGTGTATTGGAAAAACCAGGAGCTTGTTGAAGGCTCCCTCTTCCTGCTTGTGATGAAGGCAAGGAGAATTAGAAACAGCAAAGGCAGATGAGTGAGCAGCAGTCCTTCAGCTTGACCTCCCCTATGACAATGGAAGGAAACAGAGCGGCTGTGGGAGCTGGGAGCACGGCAGTCACACATTGCCTGGAAGGACATTTGGATCCTCCTCACCCACAAAGCATGAGCAGAGTGGAGCAGCAGAGCAGGAGTCACGTCAGCACCACACTCAGGGGAAATGGCTACAGAGAGGACAGGTGGTGTCAGAGCTCTCTGTCCATTTTGGCAAAGAGGGAAAGAAGACAAGAAAGCCTAAGTGAGAGCGGAGGCAAAGCCTGCATTGGAGCTCAGAGTAGTTGAGCCTGTTGTCTCCATGAGGCATTTCTTCAGGTGGAGAGCCTTTACTGAAGCAAAGCTAAGCACCTCCTAATGCAGATCAGCCACAACTGACCCTCCCATAAAGCCAGTGGAATTATTAATTGCCAGCATCAGATATGTTCAGCCTACTTTCCTGAGTGGGAACTGATCCAGATCTCTGCAAATGTACTTGTTACTCATTATGTACACACCAATAAGATTTGTTAAGCAATTTTCAGCTTGGAAAAGGTGAGTAATTCAGAAACAGCTAATCACTTTTGGTGGACTGCTACTTAAGCTGTACAGTGCTTTTTCCTCAGAAAGCAGCTAGCCTTTAAAAGTAATCAGACTACAAAAATCCTTGCTAGTAGCCAAAAGTGGGCCTTGGTGATTTGTGAGAAGAGACCCAGAGCACTGCAGTTGATTGGTACAACATGCTGGAGAACAGAGCTGCAGGCAGCCAGATCAGGCATCCAGCTGAGAAATGGGATGTGCTGCCCAAAGATCTGACCCTGCATCTCTCTGTCAGGGAACTTGTCATCAGCTTTGATGGAAACTGCTCCGTTTCCATCTGGAGACTAGTGTTTGATCCATTTCCCAGTGCCAGGGTATTCACCACCATCTTTCTAGTTCCAAACATTGCTTCAGCTCATCAGCTGCTGCAGCAGCACAGCACACACCGGGGACATGGGCTCCTGTGCCTGTGCTGGCTCTAGCTCTTCTTGCTCTCATGCTGCCAGCAGGGAAGGATCCCTGCAACCTTCCCAACCCTGTCACTGGAATCCTGAACTGCTTTTAGTTCCCATAAGCTGAGAACAGAAGCTATGCCCTTCTTGACAGCAAACTGCATCAGTCTCTAGTTACTTGAAGTCCAGCTTAGCTCCCTACAGGCCAGAGCTGCAGCTTAGGATATGGAAGAAACTCACCTAAAAGTCACAACAGAGTGTCCCAGAGGACAGTGGTTTGGCAAGCCACAGCCTTCCTGCAAGAAACAACGTGAATACAAAACCTGTGCTTGTACATGTCAGGGATCTGGGATGGAAGCTATGGGCTTTGCCATATCCACCCAAGGGATGAGCCAAACCCTGGAGTCCTTTGGGAAAGAGGAGTGTCAGCACAGGGCATGTTGGGAACACAGGAGATCATAGAAGTCCTAGTTATTTCCAATCTGGATGATTTAGACTGATAGAGTTAATCATAGGACAAGGGCTGCCAAACACTGTCTTCTACAATTTGAAGGTAAGTTTTTAGAGATTTAAATCAGGATGACAAATTTACAGTCTGCCTAGAGGCATTTGGGTCAGAGACACCAAACACAGGAGTAACCTCAATGACTGGAACAAAGCATTACTTTGTTCTTAATACTTGTTTTTTTGAGTCTAATTTCTTTCTGTTACCTTCAGGAGGCGACTCAAGACATCTTAGTACTGGACTAGTCTGCTCTCTGACAAGGGCCATGACATGAGCTGAAATACCCAGAGCTCCTGTCCCCAAAGAAGGGGGAAGACAAGGATCTTCTCCTGCCACAAGGCTCAGAGCAGGCACATGCTATGGTGTGAAGATACCTCATCACTCATCCTTTCAGTCTGGCATTAGCAGGCAGGGTGGACATGGGCCAGACAGGGCTGCCACTGACTCCCAGTGCTGCTGAAGCCATGTGAAGCATTTCCTCTGGCATAGCACAGAGGGCATCGATATGGATGCTGTACATGTAACACCCCGGGAGCATAATGTCCATAAGCACATGCACAAGCAAGGTTAACCAAGCCAAGTCATGCAATGTCAGTGAAGCAATCTGCAGGAGAAGCTGAATGAGAAAGGCCTGGCTTGTAGACTTGAACTTTGCTGCTGCTGAAACCCCCAGAACTTCACACTGGTTTTGGACACAGAAAACCTTTCCCTTGCTGTTCACTTGCTCTGCCCACTCATGTAGTTAGATCCCTGCTCTTCTGCTGTTTGACCATTACTGCACTTCACTTTGTGGAGTACGTGCATGAGAAATGCACCTCCTTCCCATAAGCATTTCCAAGTGAAACGTTCAGATGCTTTTTAAAGTGCCTTCCGTGAAGTGGGAAAGCAGAGCTGGAAAAGAAGAAAAGAAAGGGCCAAACTCTGGCTGTGGAAATTTGTTTAGAATAGAAAATATTTTAAATTAGTCATTAGCGCTGAACATCCTCACATTTACTGGATATAGGAAGTGTAAAAAGGTGATTTAGAAGAGTAGTTATAAGTTTCATAAACATGACTAAACTCTAAAGCTAAATGTTCAACAGGCGTGACCTTTTAATTCTCCTTTAAATCAGTTTAGCACTTTCATTTGTGT
This sequence comes from Anthoscopus minutus, assembly GCA_013399455.1. NCBI lineage: Eukaryota > Metazoa > Chordata > Aves > Passeriformes > Paridae > Anthoscopus > Anthoscopus minutus. The sequence goes on along the minus strand of VWYI01001551.1, from coordinate 97,502 downwards.
TTGGAGTATCTCGTGTTTGGATAGCACTTTGGTGATTTAAAGTACTATTTAGGAGTTTTATTGTCTCTCCTGCTTTGGAGCTGGGACTGCAAATCCTCTGCTAAGTGGCTGGAGGAGTTTCTGCTTGCACAGGGGCTGCTGGGAGCACCAGCCTGCCTCAGCTGTGGCTCCCCAGCAATCCCAACCCATGGCCATGGGATAGTCACCTTGTCCTAGACAGCTCCTAAATATAATTAGCAACCAGGAGAAGCTCCTCCAGGAACAGAAATGCAGTTTGAGCCTCCTTGGTCTCAGATCCTTACAGAAGGAGCACAGTAGAAAGACAATGGCTTTGGGAAACATCTTTGCCCAGAGAGAGACACTGCAAGCAGCCCAGAAGCCACAGGCATATGCAACACAGCACCTTCCTCACAGCTGCAGAGTTGCTGTATATGCACCACACAGTGCCCAATGCATCTTCCCAGGAGACTCAGCACAGCGTCTCAGAGGGTTTGGTCTTTAAAGAGCTCCAAGAGCTATTAAAAAAGTGGCCTAAAGCTGAAGGCAAAGAGAGATTTGTTACAGGCACTCCCCATGTGCTGCAGGTAAGGGCAGGGCAGCTCAGGCTTTTCAGCTCTGCATTACTCCTGGCACCAGGGCTGGTGGGCATACATGAGACTTCTCTCCATCAGAATGGGAGAGACACAAGCTCATTCATCATCGAGTGCTTCCAAGCCCACCTTGTGGGTGCCCTGACTTCCTCCTCCACCAGCTTTCCAGCCACACTGCCCTGAATCAATATGGGAAGCACAAATCATGCACTTTAGAAGCAGCTGCTTGTGGGGACTCCTTCCTCACTGGACACATGAACCATAGGCTGTGCTGCGGCTCCCAGGAGTGTGGCAAGATCAGCTAATTCCAGGGCTTCAAACATGGGCTATCTCACATGCTCAGCTGCTCATTCCCAGTTCTCCGCACAGCAGTGTCAGGCTGAGAACAGGGACTGTATCTGCATTTACTTCAGCTAGATTACCCCATTCCCTGTCCATACAGATCCAGACCCAGCTGCACTGACGCTCTGCCAGGCAGGGTGCTCCTCAATGCCATACCCAGGGGCGGGCTCACCCAGCCTAGTGAGGACAGAGGGTGGCACCAGCCTGGCAGAGGCAGCATTGGCTGTGAGCAGCCAGTACACCGTGTAGGACCCTGGAGACCAAGATGGAGGGAGGAATTCATATTAACAACAGACCTCAGCGGCCCCCCAGCCCACTGCAGCACAAGGGCTGGCAGCGAGCAGACCTCACAAAGAACCAGCAGTAATTCTATCCTCAGGTTCATTTTTGGAGTTAGAGCCCTACACACACCCCTTCACCATTTTAGTTATGAGTCATAGAAAAGCGTCAGCTGCAGCTACACAGCTTGACTCCTGCAGGGCCAGGTACATACCTCTGCTCCCAAAGCCAACGTCCTGCCACGCCTGCCTGCTGGGAGAGCATCCGAGGAGCCGGCTGGGCAGCCCTGTGCCCGGGGAAGGGCAGCGCGACGCTGGGGGAAGAAGCCGTCACGGCAGCAGGCAAGGAGGTTTCTTCCTACACCACTTCTGCCTCTGAAGCTTGTGTGCAGAGCTGGCAAGCCCTGCTGCACCCCGGCACTCCCCTGAGCCCTTAGGGAAAGGAACGGGATCCTCAGAGACACAGAGAGGGTTACCCAACCCTACATCCTGGTGCAGCACGCGGGGTTGGATTTTCCAGCCCAACCATGCGCTGACACGCAGAGGTGGGGCGGGGGAAGAAAAAGAGGATTTCAGCTGTTAACTCCTAAGAAATTGAGGAAAAAACTTATCACTCCTGTATAATTGGCCACAATCTCCTGTGAGCTGGTACCTGCCATGCTGCAGAGGTGCCAGCCGGGGGAACACCAGGGTTTTGGTGAAAGAGGAATGCAGGGGGCCAGCAAAGAAATTTGCTGCTTTGGTGCATGTTCACAGTCTTCCTTACACAGGGTGCTGAGGAAGAAAAGGTTTCTCTAACTCAAAAGGGAAATGCTCATCTGCTACAGGAAAATGGAACTTTCTTTTGAGTATTAATAGCAGAAAATCACCTCTGCAATGCTGTATGTTGAATCCCTGGGTATGCAGCAGGGAGAAGATGCTTGGGGAAAAACACTCTGCCCCTGCCAAGCTGGCTCACTCAGGACACCAGGAGAGCCCTGGGGGCTGATGTTAGCATGGGCACAAATGGGGACACGCTGAGGTTTTGGGGTGAAACACTGCTCAGTCAGGGCAGTAACAGAATTGGCAAGAGCCCCACGTGGGCATCCCAGATGTGGGAAGAGAGGGTCTAAGTTCTACAGTGATGCTGACAACACCCTGACCACAAATAGCATCACCCAAGGATCACCCAGGCAATTCAGGTTCATAAATACATATCCAGAGATCTGATGGCTTTTTTGAAAAAAAAAAAAAAAAAGTGAAATTGTTTCTAAACTAAATATTTCTCTTATAAGAGGCTGTTTTAAGGCAAGTGGAATGACACAGTGTGACATCGTTTAAAGAAATAGAGATCATGGGTTTCATATTAAAACTCAGATAGTCTTTCTTGGAACAGCACTGTTATGGTTGAAGAGAACTCTTGTGAATTTTCTAGTCCAGAAAAGGAGACAAAGATGAAAGGTAGTTATCTCCAGCCCTATAATAGCAAGGGCACTTGCAGAGACAATACAATGAACACATTATAAACATGGGTGTAGCACAGACAGAGTTTAGCTTATTGTGTCCTAGCGTTTCTAAATATATTTTGTCTTGAGGGAAGAGCGAGGGAGAAGATAAATGAATATAGGGAAGACGCCCAGTCTTCTGAACTACTGGGTTTTCCATCAAGGCACAAGCCCACGATCTCTGAGGCTGCATCTGTGGGTAGCAGGCGGCTGCTGAAGTCCTCCTGCTGCAGGCAACTATGTTTAGCTTCTCTTAGAAGGTAAAGGAAGCAGATGAGGAGGAAAAAAAAACTTAGTCATCTTCTCCCCTCAGACATTTTTCTGTTCATTTACTTCAGCAGCACATGAAGCACTTAGTCACTCTGTCCCCGATAGGCTTTTTCTATTTTTATTTCTCCAAATCAAAATAAGAAGAGAAAAAGGAGGTTCCTTCCCAAATAAGCAGCTAGTGGAGGAGGCTGGGGGTGTGAGCAGTGAGTGACCAGGACTTCACCTCACAGCTCAGTGGCTGCTGCAGACACCAAGGCGAGGGTTCGCAGAGGGAACAGGAGAGAGGGCAGGCACTGCCGCTTCCTCTCACTCAATGACAGCTCGATGAGCTGCTTCAGCAAGCCAAGGTGCCAAACATCCTCTAGAGCTGAGATCTGCTTCGTGCCCCTACAGGCAGTTGGCACCTGCCCTCACAGTAAAATCAGTGTTCTAACCCACTACTCATGCTCTAGGTGTTTTCCTGCAACTATCTTGCAGCCTAAACCACACATCCAGCTTGGATGTCCTCCATTCTCCAACTCAGAAATACAGTGCCAGAGCAGCACTTCCTTTGAGGCTGATTTTAGTAAGCCAGGCACCACAGTTCCTGCATTACAGTCCTTAAGGATAGAAACTTTTGTCAAAACTGGCTTTGTCCAACAGTGTTGTAGAGCACAGGAAAACTGGTGCCCTTCCTGACTTCTCTCACCCTCAAGAACACAGGGGGCCCTTGAGAGTGTCCCTTCCTCCAGTGAGCCTTTTGACTGTGAAATGCAGGCACCAACACCAAGGTGCACGCTGGTGCTGAGATGCAGCCTCAAAAAGGAGAGCTTGAACAGTAGCAAGAAACAAAGCATCTCTGAATGAAAGCGCAATCTAGAGCTGGGCATTTGGTTTCTCTCCTGTGCACAGGAAGAGAAGAGACCCCTGAAGGGTCCAAGGACAGGGAGGCAATCCCCAAAACTCTCATCATTTCTTCCCCCATCAGAAGCAAACCTGCTGGCATGGCAGTGCCCCAGTGCACTTTACAACTGACTCGGGATGGGATTTTTGGAGGGCTCAGAAGGCCCACAGATGGCTCACAGCTTCCTGTTGCTTCAGCTTTACAATAAAGCAACATAAATAGATCTTCATTCTTTGTTGACATTTGATGCTGTACAGCAAAACAGGCATTGTTAACCTAAAAATAGGAAACGCCGTGGAAGCTTTGAAGAAATTCAGTGTTTTTCCTGTACTGATGCAAACACGGTGGCCGAGCGCCAGATGCCTCTGTCCTGCTTTGAAGAACGATGAAATTCTTTGCAGTGCTCATAAATCACCGCTTTGTTAGCACCCGGCAAGCTCCAGCGACACCAGCAAACCCTGGTATTTCCTTCTTCTCCCTCGTAAGGGAGGGGGGGATGCTTACTGCTACATTTCATCCCTGGTGGAGATGGACAGCCCCGCGCGCCTATTGCCGAGCGGAGCGCAGGCGGAGGTTGCCAAGGCAGCCGCTGACGCACAGCCGGGCCCCACTTCTACATTTTTCCATTACATGGTGTTGAAGCTTGCAGAGCAGGAGGTAGCTTTCCTGAGTGAGTAACTGAGAGATCAGTGAGATGGCAGGGCTCTGCAAGGCATGCCGTGTGCGACTGACACCACATTTAAAAGGAGTGTGCGATGCAGCCAGAAAGCTGCCTTGTTCGGAACAAATGAGTGCACGTTTTCAGATCTGGCTTGGGAAAAGGCCACAGCTACTATTACATCTCTCAGAGTGTGGGTATAGAAAAGTCAAGGTTCCAAGCAGAGTGAGGTGTAGGTGGGGAACCAAAAGCTCCTGGTGGCTTTCCCTGTGGAGCACAGGGGTGACTTCTGGGGAAGGATGGGCTGACACTGTCCTCTCTCCAGTGTGTTACACAGGTACCTGGGCATGCTGGGACCAGTGCAATGTGGCTGTACTAGCACAGGCACTGCTGCACTGGTTCCCACCCACAGGGATACCCATTTCACTGCGCCATGATCCCCAGAATGGTTTAAAAGGGCTGAGCCAGCCCTGCTCATGCTTGGGATGGGCCTCTGCCTTGCAGCATGGATGGGGAGCAGCAGCACAGCCTAACCAGCCACAAGAGCAGCTGCTTGCCATACACACGGTCTCTCTCAGCTCCACGCTTTGGTGGCTCTCAGAGTCAGGTCTCTCGAGATGTTCATCTTAGTTCATGGGCTGATTGGAACTCTCTCACTGCTGGGTGCCAACAACCACAGGGATGATCCTTCAATCAGGGCTCAGGGCAGCCCAGGGCACCTCACTCTGCCCAGCTTCTGCACAAAGCCAGAGCTATGTGGCACCTCTGGTCACAGCTTATCTACCTCCCACACAAGCTGGAAGCTGCAGGCCAGGCTTGTGAGCTATTAAATGCCACCAAACACAACAACTTATGCAGTTTTTAACCACCTCAGAGCCTCAGAGATGAGCAGCTGGGGAACATCAAGCCATTTTTGGGCATATCTATTTCAAATACAACTCAAATATTTTTGGGGATGGAGTATACTTGCTAGAAGTTCAGCTAACTGTTAAGACAGTTTTATACATGGTGTAATTTCATCATGACAATTCAGGATTAACATTTTAGGGTCAGTGTTGCCTCTTTGGTTCAGTTATTTTCCTGTGTTCACAGATTTGTTTGTCCTTCCCTGGTGCAGGCAGAAGCAGCAATCTCCGCATTCCTTGCAGTTATCTCCTACCCTGCAGGGTTAATTCCACCACCACCTTGGGGCACTTTGCAAGTACTGGGTGGCTGCAGCTGCCTCACAAAGACATCCCTCTTAGCAGTGTGCTGGTTCACAGTGTGGCAATCCCATCTGTGGAGTCAGGGACCAGCAGAAAGAAGTAAAACTAGTACTAGTTCAGTGGTACTGAATCATGGCTTGGGAAAAGTCCCCTGTCTGAAGGAAAAAAGAAAGGAAAAAAACCCTATGTGTTTCCAAGCTCTTGAACTGCTCCTGTTGATTAGGGATAGAAGGAAGCTACAGACAGGCATGAAAGGCCAGGGATCCTGGAGGAGAGATTTGCAGAAAATGAGCTGTACTGCTTTGCAAATGTACTATCCCTGGCACATGGCAACCTACTAATAAAAGCAGTATTTGCATTTTTTGCGTAAAACCAATTTGTATTCACTGTTCCTTCACCTGTGCAAACACCAAGACTCTGCATGAAAAACAAGTTAGGAAGCTACTGATGAAAAAGTGGCATTAGTGATGCTACTGCTTCAGGAACTACTGAAAATGTTTAATGTGCTCCCTCCTAGAGCAGACAAAGTGTTTCAAACCATGGCCACCACAAGATATTTGAGTCCTAGTGACAGCTTCGTCACTGGGGGAGGCTCACACCTCCCCACCAGTGTACACTGGTACTACATGCCTAGGATGGCACAGCTACCTAGGGACATGCCCCAGGACACCACCAGCGAGAAGGATCCATTTCTCCTGAGCTGGCATCTCAGAAATTTTGAAGAAAACTGCTGCCAACATTCTTCCTGCACATGGTCCATGGGCCACAGGCATGATTGCCACCCCAGGGTTTGGTAGTGTCCATATGCCAGCACTTGAACAGTTCTGCACAGGAACTATGCAAATGTTGTGGCTAAATCTTCTCCATTCCTAATCACAAATGTAATTGTCTATGCAAAGCTGGTGTGCCCAGGTAGTGACTGCCTGGGCCCCTTGCCTCAGCCTGCTCACCCTTGCATGAGGGGAAGGCAGGGACCCCCAATACCCATACTCCAGCTCATGAGGGTAGACATAAAAAATCTCACAAGACCTAAATGTTAGTGGTGTTGTCTCGACAGCAGTACTGTGGATGCAGAGGAAGAATAAAAAATCCATAAATAAAAGTATTTCATCTTGGCTAACACATGCCTATGGAAACAGCAGCACAGGTCTATCCCTCTTACATAGTCACTGGCACAAGTAGGCATGGCACAAGTAGAGGGAAGGTCCTATTTAACTTAGATTATAAACAACTGTAAGCTTTTAGGGCATTACAGTTAGTGGTTTTGTAATGGAAAAGTTTATATGCTGGAAAGAGTGTCTTGTTAATGAGCTAAAGTATTTTTAGTATTTTTAATAGCCACAGGGTGTTTGAGATATTAACAAAAAATGTGTTGATGAGGTGACTATTTGTGTCACCCGCTGATGTGTCAGACTAGAACAAAGTATTCTTAAGTCAACGACTGGCACATCCCAGAGAGTGGCTAGATGAGGGAGGGTAGAAGAGGAGATTTTTGTCTGCTGTATAGAGAGGTAGTTAAAAAAAGGATAATTGAGAGCATTTTGAAAGTTTTAGCTGTGGCAAGCAACTAACAGAGACTCTTTTGGAAGATGCAGGTCCCATTAAGATGTTGATAATTTGAGTTTTGAGAAGCTCCAAAGGAAAGGAGCAAAAACACTCACAGAACCAAGGATCTGGACAAAATCAGCCGTGTTTCAGCTGCATGGCAATCATGCTGGGATTTGGGACTGGCAGCAGAGCTCACTGGCTCTTGGTTTCAAGTGGAAAGTTTTGGATTCAAGGGTATGGGTAATGCTCATGTGGGGCACCACCCTTCGCTCCACAGCACCGTTGCTTCCTTGGATGAGGAAGAGGACTATATAAAAAATTATCCACTCTAAGAGTCTGGTCTCAAGAGCTGGATTTTTTGAGTCAGTCCTGGTCTTGTTGAGTCTCCCAGTCCCATTGGAAACTATGAAAAAAACCCACCCTCTCCTTCAGACAAGCCTGCCCTTTGTGCGCTGGAGATCCTGTTCTGGTGGCATGGGGCCCTTTGCCACTCATGTGCTGCTTTGGGCCACAACAGGAAGGCTGTGATTTGGGAGAACCACCCTGCCACAGCTGGGCACAGGAGAGAAGCTCTTGAATTGAAGGCATGTCGTAAATTCACCCTCGATGAGTTTCCATTTACAGAGCCCATTTGAGCCACTTTCTGGAGCCAGCTTTTAAAGCACCCAGGAGCACTGCCTGACTGTAATTTAACCTTGTGATAATTTCAACCCATGTAAATGAAAGCCATAGGGGCAACTTGTGCCTTTCAGCTCTGTGAGAGAGCAGCCACGCCAGCTACTCCATCCCATGTCAGCTGAGGATCCCACATTAGCCAACCACCCTATGCTCAGGAGCCATTACACCTGAGTCAGGGGAAGGAGGACAGAAAGAAATGGAATATAAAGCCTGAACTCGGGGTTGGAACTTTGGTCCTTGGGTAGCTGTGCACTTTGAGAAAGCTGAGAGCTGCACACAGTGACCGAGAGTTGATATCCGAGCTGTGATTACTCAAATTAAGATGGCACTCCCGAGGATTGGTCCTACCATGCACTGTGCTACATATCTGGGCATATGTGGCCAAAGATATTTTCCTTCCTGACCCATTCCCATCCCACATATTCTCCCTCTCCTCATTTTCTGCTGGCAGACAAAAGAAACTCAGCCAGCATTTCACTGTGGCCATCTCTTGCAATGGAGAGAGCCAAGGAAGTGTCAGATGCTCAATGTATCCTGGACCCCCATGCCCTAGGGCAGCCCTACACAGCCAGGGTGTGATGCTTATGGTGTGCCTGGCAGCCAGCTCTGTCCCTGGTCCACCAGCAGCCAGAATTCGCTGTACTATCACTTTGGCACACTCCTTCCTTCCTTGGCAAGACAGGCCAGAACTAAACTTTTCCATTGATACGGGTAAACAAAGACTTAGCTTTTTTCCCCTGTAACAAAGTTTAGCCCAGGAAGTCTCATGAGCGCAGCTGCATCCAGCATGTATATCCAAAATGGCTCAAGCTGCTGGCAGAGTATGGATGTACAAAACCTGATACAGGATAAAGCTCTGCCCTGGAAATTCACTTCCACCAATGTGTGGAAGTGCACCAGAAACATCCAGTCCTTCTGCACGAAGGCCAAATCTGACCCTTGGCCAGAGCAGATTCCCCTGCCACACATCATGTGTCAGGGAAGACACATTGCCACTAAGACTGTCAGAGCCAGCTCTATGTCCTGGCTCTACCCCTAATTCCCCACAGCCCCTGAAGCCTCCCCCTGAATTGCTGTCATGTGTTGTCCCAATGCACAAGAGGCACGCTTGACAGGACACTCAGGAAATGCAGGTACAGGAATTCTGCTGCTGGAGGAGGCTGGCTGGGGCAGCCAGGCTGGAAAACTACCCCACAAAATATCTGTGCTCTGGAGTATGGAGAAACTATGAGCAGTTTCCCTTAGGGGCAGCAAAAACACAGGGATTTGCTGATGGTCATTTTCTGCTATTAGAGCAATAAATCCATTCAACTGTCAGCCAAAATGCCAGAGAAAAAGAATGTGAATTTAGGGAAAACAGGATAAAAAGAAAGTGTTATTAGCTGAAAATATTTTCCAGCAACTTTTAGAAGCAATTCTGAGCCCAGCAACAATCAGTCAAAAAACCTACTACCTCTGAACCCGTGCCAGGCTACCCCTGTGGCTATTGTGCTTCCCCTGGACTTCTTCGCCCTGCACAGAGGTTTTCAAACTCCAAAACACTGGGAAATTTATCTGAAGCCCTTGAGGAAGACAGCAAATGCAGACTGTGCCCTTTCCCCTTCCCAGGGAGGAAGATGGGCTAGGAGGTTCAAGGGTAGCATGAGATGTTTACAGTCTGCGGAACTGGAGTTGTCCTGAGCTTGCACTTTGCTCGCTGAAAAATCATTTCCATTGATGCCATTTTACTGCCTCCCCACTCTGAGCCCCTTCTCTTACGTCTCTTCCCTCTTTGGTGAGCTTTTCTGGATGTTTTCCCATGGAGGATATTGTCCCAGTAACCTCAAACTGACTTGTGGGGAAAATGCAAGGCGAATCAGCCAGGTGAGTAGATACATGGTGGCTCAGCTTCTCTTAAAGCTGAATCCCTGCTGCTGTCTCCAAAGGTGCCTTCAGCATGGGCTCCTGACAGCAGACAGGATCCAACACCTTGTGATCCTTTTGCTGCTCAGCAGGACATTTCCAGCCCCTACACTGGGGCCGCCCACCTGCAGGCAAGAAGCTCTGCCCCACCTTGTTCCCAGTAAAAGCATAGACGTGGAGGTGTTTGGCTGGAAAACTGTTAGTAATCCCATTTCCCAGGGATCTGGGGGCTGTTACCTTAGCTGGAGTCCCCTACCTTGTGTTGCAATATGCCATGGCTGCCTAGTGGGAGCCAGTGACAGCCAATTCCAGCATTCCCACTCAACAGCTCGCTCCCTATGGAAATGAGCTGTCAGGCCTGCACAAATGGGATGACAGCTTCCAGTTGTGCTGTGCTTTCAGCTTGCAGCCCATTCCCACTGCATAAGCAGGATCCTCAGCCCTGGTACTTTCCCCAGGTCCTGCAGGCAAGCTGTTCTGATCCCTCCAGCTGATTTTGGCAGCTGTGAACAGAGCAGGCTGCTCAGTGGGTCAGGGCTTGCTCTCAGTGACTGGGAAAGATGGATCAGCACAGTGCAGGGCTATCAAACTGCTCTTTCATGCCAAGCACTTCCAGCTCATGCTCAGAGACACAGAGGTCCCACGATGAAGTGCTGCCAGACCAGCAGAGTAATCACACTGGAACGGCAGTGGCCCTTCTCCCTGTGGAAGAGCGCGACTTTCCAGGACCAGCAGGATGTCCCTGACTAGGGCTGAGCAGAAACTCAGTTGCAGCAGTGAGGCTGAGAGGCAGGAGGAGGGCAGGAGCCAGAGGCCCTGGCACAGACGCCCAGAACATGGGGTTGCTGTGGGACAGACAGTCTCACTGAAGCACAGAGCTCACCCCAGGGCTCATCTTCAAGAAGATGATGAAGAGCCAAATGTTTTGCAGGACAGACTCATGATGAGTTTCTTGATATGGGACTGGGTTGGACTACCATGATCCATCACCACTTTCTGAATTCAAGGGCAGGCTGTGCTACCTGACCGCATTCATACTGGGGTGGGGTAGAAACTGAAAGCCATGGTGATGACCCAGCTGAAGGGAAAGGAGGAATCAGCCCGATGTGTTGAGATTTCCGCTCAGCCCTGTTGATTCCTGCAGTTACTGAAGTGGCACTGTTTGTTGATGTAACAGGGACTGACTCAGTGGGAATAAACCCCAAGGGAAATACGTCCTTCTGAAATATTTGTTCCTATTATTTACTCTGTGGCTTAATCAGACAACTATACAGAAAAATCAGCAATAACCTCACTTTGTAATTTACTGAAAATGAGGTCACTGGCACTGATTCACTTACAAGGGGCTTCGTAAGAACCAAAATGCTACAGTAGAAGAAAATGAGCCCACATCTTCCACATCCCAGGACTGCCAGCACCTAAAGCACACATTTTGAATGCCTGAGTCTGAAAACACGTTTGCTTTCTTGTCCTGGGACACACCTTCCCCAGTTGTGTATGTCAAACAGGGAGATATGAGAATATGCGTTTTTGATACAGCTGCGTGAAAAGCCAAGTGGTGATGAATTGCATATCCACGTCACACTTCATCAAGATGTTCTATCAAACACAAAGCTCTGACAAGGAAATTACAAGAATTGGTTTCATCCTTCCACTCTGGTGCAAAGCTTCATTTGAACTTTAAGCTTATCTTTGCAATGTTGAGCACGAACATCTGCAATTTCTATGGGATCTAGAGGAAACATCACAAGAGCAATCTAGCAGACAGCCATTTAGCATAACCACATTTCTAAACTACAAAGCGACCATATTAAATCAGGTTCCTTTCAACACACACACAGAGAAGAAGAACAGGAAAGGCAGAGGCCCAACAGCTCTAGTTTGAGACTCGTGTTTCATGCAAGTGATGTTTTTCCAAAACATGAGCAGTAGGTAAAAAGTCTACCCCTAGATTGATTCAACTCTACCATTACTTTAAAAAAGCAGTGCAAAACAACTCACCCTCAAATCAGTCATGAGCAAGTAGAAAGTCACTGGCTTGCTTGGAAAGTCCTTGTCTCCCCACTCCCAGTCCCTCAGTGCCACCCAGCCAGTTATCAAATGCAGGCTTGCAGTGCCTGGGGTCTGGCAATAAAGAATGTTTTCAAGGAAAGTGGTTGGGCTGGCAGCTGAGATATCAGCAGATAAATGTACAGAAAAGAAAGTTACAGCTTCCCAGAGGAGCAGCTCTTTAATGCCATTCCTACCTGACAAGTTTCCCCTATTGTGCAGTTTCCTTGTGGTTTGTCATAGATTTTTTGAAAAGATACTGGGAGTTTACATACTGAGGAATCGTCATCCTCAAGAAGAGTAACACACGAGTACAAAAGCCTTCGAATCCAGTTTTTCAGATTCATACAAGTAATTCTCTCCACAGTTCATTACACACAGCAAGTAGCTTCACAAGTTTAGGCACCTACGCAGTGCCTTCATGCTGCTACAATGGCACTGTGTAGATCCCTAAACTCATTGAGTGTCCACTGATCCTCTCTGGGCTGTGGGACACAAACAAAACTGCAGGGACCTATAGGAACTCAAACCTCCACCCCTGCCCCTAGGTGAAAGGGAGGGCACATGCACAAGACTGTGAGCCAGCCTCAAGTGCTGCAGCCCATGTGGAAAGAAGCAATTCTGATTTGCCAGGTGCCTGCTGATCCCTGCCACCTCCCTCTGCCCCATTTTGCTCTGGCAGAGCAGCCCACGCGCAGGATTCCTTCGCAGCTGAGACAGCTTCTACAGCTGGCACGGAGACCCTGGACCTAAGGGGTGGAGATGTGCAGGGCCACTCATCCAACGAAACCAAGAGGCGGATTTTTGATCTGTGTTTCTGGGTGGTGCCCCACCAGAAACAGGGATGGCATTGCAAAGTCATTTTAATCTGGTAAGCTTTGTCCCTACCTGATCTCATTAATCAATTCCTCTCAGAAAGAGGCAGTAATTTCAATGGTATGCTGCCAAACTCCCTCCTCCTCCACTCCTGGAGTGATCCAAAGGTGCTTTACATACCACAGCACCTGTGCCCCAATCAAGAGACAGAGCATCTGCCTTCTGTTCTCTACTCTCTTTCACCAGTAAATCCAGTACTTCACACCCTACACACTCACACTTGTAGGTACAAGCAGCAAACTTTCCAGTTTTAGTTTGATTCATCCTTTCTGCATCATTTCTCCCCAGACTTGCCCATTAAAGCTGAGGTCCCTTGTGCAACAGGACACAGAGCTACATCTCCAGCAATCGCCCCTCCACTTCACAGACTATGACAGCCATCCCTCCCAGCAAGGAAATGTGGTAAGCACTAATCCCTTTGTTCTCGTATTACTTCTGAAGAAAAGATTGCACTCAGCATTTGTCACCCCCTGATCTCCCTGATGATGTGGGACGTTCATTTCTTCATCGCCATGGGATGCAGTTCCATGGACTCTGCCATGCCGGAGCAGAGTGGAGGGGTGGGCAGGGAGAACACAGCCCCTCCCAGCGAGCAGTGGCATCAGCCTGTGAAACATGCCAAGGTGTTTCTGATGGGCTGCCCTGCACAGCACACACCGAGCACCTGGGAACTGAGTGGTGACTGAGATGAGGCAAATTCTCCTTGCCACTGCCAGAACTTGTGGGGGTGGCCACGGCATCCCAAACAGGCAGCGCCAGGTACCAGGAAAGCACAAGCAACAAAGGGCCTGTGTGCTCCAGCACAATACAGTGAGGGATGAGAGAAAAGGATGGGATGTGAGGAAGAGGAAAGGCAGAGTAGCCCTTGCCTGCTGGGCTGCAGAGCTGAGCACTGCCCTGCCTCTTCCCCACCACTTAACCCCAAAAATCCTCACACTGCCAAAACAGCTTCTTACAACATCAGTTCAGTGAATCTCAGCTGCTCTCGAGAACGAAAAATCTCTGTGCAGCTCAAGCCAGTGAAATCTAAGTTGCGGGGTGATGGGGGTGTGGGACACAGTTCTGAGGATGCAAGTGGGTTAGGCAAAAAGAGCCCCAAATCTAAAGTCCAATAGGATTTCATAGAGACACCACAGCTTGCATTCAAAGATTTCTCAAATATTCCCTGTTGTGATGAAAAGCCTTTTACCATAAATCAAATCAAATAAATTACTTTCCTCCTTATTCATTAAAACATTCACTTGCCTATAGCCAGTGGCCCATAATTTGCCTGATACCAAGCACTGCACTGCCACAGGAATAAGCATCCTCAAGTCGCTCATTTCCAGAGACTGAAGGCACTTCATACCCCTGAAACCAGACTTCTGTCCTCCCCCATCACCCTGCTATGCACCCACTTTATCCACACCTGTTCCCATCTCTCTGCCACAGAAAATCAGCCGTGCCTCAAACTTTCCAAGCACCCATCACTCCTCCCTGTCTGCCCCCACAACCCTACCTGTGACAGGAATTCCCACAACAGTCCATCATCATTGGCTTGCCGCGGGCACCCCTGCATCGCAATCCTGTGGAAAAGGCTCTTCTGCACACACAGCCTGTGTGCTGGCAGCCTGAGACTGGGAGAGCTCTGGGAGAGGCAGTGCCCAAAACACTAAGTGCTCTCCTGCCTCATGTTTCGCTCCTCAGGCTCTGACGACAGGTCTCTGCTGCGCCCAGGAGCCTTTATAATTTGCACATGGTGATTCCTTAAGCTAGAGGCAGTTTTCCCAGAGGTTTCCCGGATCTCCTGTGCAAGGCTATTGCCATAAATCAATTGGATTGCTTAGTCACCTCTGTTTGTCCAGTCAGTGCCAAGGCAGACCTGCTATTTCACAGCATGTACTGTACTATAAGGAGCCAGTTCCTGTAAATTAGATGCACCACTGCAAACTGAATCACATATTGTTTTCTACATTGACTTGTTTTCTGCTGGCCTGGTAGAAACATACTTTACAGACATAAATAAGACAGAGAACAAAAAAGAGTAACAGTCATGTTAAAGGCTGCCTGACAGAGGCCCATGTGTGCCTGGGAGACTGCAAGGGCTGAGGAGTGAGGAAAGAGGAGGTCTGAAAAGTGCTCCGTGTTCCAGCAGGCACTGGATATGCTCACTGAAGCCAGAGATTTTCCCTGAGGGCCACTGAAGTGTGGAGGGCCAAGACCCTTCATGCAGTGTTTACGAGCATGAAACACAGTCTGAACCAAAAGCTGCACTTCAGCCTTGCCAGCCTCAAAATGGGCTACAAACCAGAGGTATCCAAGTAAGTGGGTGCTAAAGGTAAGGCTGAACTCTCTGCCAAGCCTTCCTCATTCCTAAAATGGAGCATTCAAGGATGCCTGTGACATGATTATTCCCACACAGATGTGAGCCCTGGAAGCAAGGCAGCATTTGCTGTTCCCAGCCAGGGGGCTGCACCCCACAGCTCCTAAAAAAGACCTCCCATGCCTGCCCCTGGCACAGCCACAAATGTGTTCATAAAACCAAGGGTGGAGAGTCTGGTGGGTGTCATTTCAACAAAAGTACAGAGAAGCCCAAATCAGCTGGAAGGCTCTACTTTCATCACCACTCACTCTGTTCTTCCACAGGGGCTCCCAAAAAGGAGGGGAGCTTCTATAATGCTTGCAGTCACCCTGGGGCCATACCCACCTCTTCACTTATCTGGACAAAAAAAATTGTGTCCACCTCTTTTCAGTTGGAAAGATTAGTATTTCAGTTCTCCTTACCATATTGATTATAAAATCCAACTTTTGACATGCGATGTACTAAATACAAAATATTTTAAAATCTGGAAAGCCTGTGGCAGAGGAGGAGAAATAATCAGGAAAGCCTGTGTACTAATGCTGAGATAATGTTTAAAGTAAACAGGAATTGGGGCCTATTTGTGGTACATCCTGTACAATAAAAGAGATGAAAAGATGATGTATATTGCCATCAAAACCTTGTAGTAAGTATAATGTGCAACTCCTACTAAAACTTTCTGCATTTCATAGGTAGATTGTCTAATCCTGAGAGAGGCAAGTCAGTGATGATGGCTGCAGGCAGAAGTGACTGACAAAAGCAGCCAAATTGCTTCCACCAAAGGAGTTTCATAAGAAGGTTGCAGAGCCCTCAGGAGCCTGCCCAGAAAGTCAATGCTGCCAGTCTCCTTCTGGATTCGGTGCCCAGATTTAGTGGCACTGACTTGCCCGGAAAAGAAGGCAATGAGAGTAATTCAGGAAAAATAGAGAAGGGAAAAGCACAAGAATTAGTACAATGCTCAGGAAAAAAATCCAAATCCAGGGAGGAAATGCTAGGTCCCTGGTAGAACCAACCACACTCAGCAGCCAAGACCCAACAGATCTGTCCCTGGGGCAATTTCTTTTTCTTTGGCATCATGATGGAGTAGAGGCACTGGGAGGCTGGCATGCCCATCTCTTCTGGAGACAGTGCAGCAGGTGAAGCTGGGCCAGATCAAATTCTTCTTAGCAGAGCCTCAGTTCCACCACAGCTGCTGCCTGGCTGCTCCTGTCCCTAGCTGCCAACACAGGGTTGTGTCCCAGTCGTGTCCCTGGCTCCCCCAGCAGGGCCCAAAGGTCACATGTGGCCAGGCTGCCACAATTGCTGCTGAAGCTGCCACAGGAACAGGGACAACAGCACTGGGAGAAGGATACAGAAATTCAGACCTGCCATATCCTCCAAAGGATGAAGCTGTTCCCACCCCAGGCTGCCTTCAATGCACAGCACATTTGTAGACACCTGGCTTTTCCTACCCAGATGCTTGATGAAAACTTGATGAAGACTTTATCAGGCTGTAATGCCAGGTTTGGGAACAAAGTGCCCAGAAAACCTAGGCAGGGACTTGCTGATAACAGAGACATCCGAGGGCAGATGCTCACCGTGCAAGACGTGCCTTGCCTAAGGGAGGTGCTGTAGGTCCAGCCTAGCAGCCTGAACTTCCCCAGACAGGTGCCTGCCACAGAGCATCCCTGTGGCCTCAGCATGCCATCCTTCCCCAGGCTGTGGTGAGCCATGAAGCAGAAGTGGGCAGTGGTCTGAAACAAAGGCGCAGAACACACTGCCTCACTCTGGGGTTTGTAACAAATGCCACTCATGCCTCTGCTTGTGACCACCCCTCTTAATGAGCAGGTTCTTTGACAGGTTTTATTGGTGAGAGTCAAAGAGGTGCTGTAGGTTTAAAGATTCACCAGCTTTTTCTCATTCCCCACGCCACATAAACAGCATGTTTCTATTCTCACTTCAACTATTACAGCAACTAGGGATGTTCATGATTTCTGTGAAACTAAAAGTAAAAGCAACCTTTATATTAGACAAAATCATGAGGGACTTCTTTTCAACAGTCCTTTTTATTGAAAAACTCCACTAGAATTTCAGTGAGAGCACTGCTTTCCAGTAAGAATGGAGGCAAAATTGAAAGAAGATTTGGAGTAGGGCCCACAGGGTGTAAATACAACTGAGACACTTGTCAATGCATGGGTGGAAGCACTCACATCCCAGAGCAGGAGCTGAGAGGTGAGGATGTCACTTCTAGTCGCTCAGATCCAAGAACTCCTCCCCATTCACACCCTGCATCACAGCACAAAGGACGTGTAAACCCCTCTTCAAAATCATGTTCCTCACCCCAGACAAAAAGCTCACATCTTTAGCTCTGAAGGTCCAAGCACTGGCAGTGACAGTGACCACTGCATGGGCAGATGTGCTGCTTATGTGTGCATGTGTGCTGTGGCATATGTGTCAGCAAGTTATTCCTGCCATCCCTGCAGCTGAAGCACACTGAGCAGGTGTGTGGCAAAAGCAGCAGCATGCTGAGAAACACCATAACAGAACGTGCAGTCTCTGGGTTCTGAGTGTGTATCCCTGGGTGTGCACACTCGTGCTCCTGCTCCCTCTCAAGCCACTCACAATTAACCTCCCAATGTCTCTTCCACCTGCATGCTACTGCACCTCAGGCCAGCTGACAGGGGTTGCAAGAGAAGTGCAAATCTGAAGAGGAAACCCGTAGGCCCTCGTTTGAGGGTAGAAAAGAGAGATGTTTTTATCAGTGCTAACCTGCTCACCTTGGCAACCCGCCACCAGAAGGAAACATACTGCTTCTCTCTTCTTTTATGAGAAGTTAAGGACTCCCCTCAGCATGAACCCATGTACATCTCCGTGGTCATGCACCCCTGTAGCATCTGCTTTTACATCCCACCTCACCTGTCTGCCCCTTCAGCAGTTACTTTGGGAGGTGGCCCTTGAAAAAGAAGACCCAGAACTAACCAAATTATGGATTATTAACATTCTCAGAGCTAATCATTGAAAGGAGCTGTACAGACCCCTGACTGAAACTCCCACAGGATTAGATATACTGCTTCTTTGCCAAGCAGAGCCTAGAAGTGCCTAACCCAGCAGCAAACAGCAGGCGTCGGAGACAATCTCTATTGTCCTGTGCTGGCTGTGTGCAGGCAGTGGCTGGGAGCTGGCAGAGCTCCCAGGCTGATGGGATGGTAAAAAGAGTCATTCCCACCACTTGGAGGAAAAAAATCCAGTGCAGGGGAATTTCTGTGGAAGTTCTGCCACAGACCAAAACTCCAAGACTGTCAGTTGGCAGAATCAGAGCATCCACCTGTGGGAACATGTTTTGCTGGAACAAGGAGGACAAAGACAACCATTTGCTTGAACAGAGGAGAGGTAGAAGAGAGCCCAAGAACTGGAAGAGCATCTCTTCCCACAGAGCCATGTAGCCTAATGGCACACAACACATGGCAGCATCCAATAGGACTGCCTGGACTACTCAAATCCACGAAACATGGTAAGGAACAACAGAGAACACAGAGGTCTCAGAAAACAGGTGGTGCAGTCCTAGTAAAGCCTTCCCCTGGTAAATAACAATGCATGTTGGGCCCCAAGATGCCTTGGGACTGCAAGCTGGCTGTTCTCTCCAGCCCATCATCTCCCTGTTGTGGTGTTGGTGCATCCATTTCTCCCTTCAAAGTGTCTCATGCACCAACATGTGCCAGCCACCCAGCTATACCTGCAAATCCTGCTTTTTCCAGGCCCACCACATGAACCACACAGGCTGTGGATGGGAAGCTGGGGAACAGCTACAGCACTTCAACTGCACAGCTCCTGTGTGAGGGAATATGATGGACCAGCTACTGCCTGAAAGCCCTGCTGATGTGCCTTAGACCTATCCCAAACAACATCCTTCTCTCAGTCCTGAGACCTTCCTGGCAACCAGGTCCAATTGAATTTCATAGACTCCACAGCAATCCCTGGGTCTGATGGTGATGCTCCAGAACAGTTTCCCTCTGGACACAGAGCAGGATTGAAGTCCCTGTACTGAAAGAGCAACATGCAGCCATACTCAAACCACCTGCACACCAGAGCTGCTCACTCTCTAAGCAATGCTCATGTAGTATGCAGAAACCTGGGGGAGCCCTATGGTCCTAAACACTTCACTCCTTGCTTAAACAAATATAATCTAAAACCACCTACTTCCCCTCCCTAGATAAAAAAATCAGCTGCATACCTTAAATCAAGTATCCTATTGCCTTGTTTTTCCACATTTATCTTCATTTTCTGTTACAATAAAGCATCTCAAGCAGCACTACCCCTCAGACTAAAACTGCAGGAAAAGGGTGGGGCTTAGTAACAGAGTTCAAACTGTGCGTTAGTTGTGTAACCTTTTGAGGTGGCAGCCAGCTCCTCAGTTGGTGTAAATGTGAGAGCTGGGCTGAAGCTAAGGCAGCTTGGAGCCTTTGCAGCAGGGAAAGATGTTGCCTCCCAAGCCCATCAGTGCAAGATGCTCAGGATGCCCTGCTGATAGGACCCTCCAAGGAACAGCCACTTGGGATCACTGCAAACTTTGCATGGTGTATGCTGGGAGTTTGCACCAACTTAGGGGAAAAAACTGCACCCTTTTGGGTCCCGCTCATGCAGTGCCTGAGACTGACATTGGGCTAGTGCAATTCCATGTGATAGACCTGGGGCCCATCATGTGTGATGTGAGGTCTAAGGAGGTACAAAACCTAAGGCTTTCACTGTCTCAGGTGCTGCATTTAATGGGAAACTGGGCAAATGCCTTTACTCAGAGTTCCAGCTACGAGGGCAGCAGAGGCTGCATGGCCCAGATCACAGCAAGTGCATTCCAGGTGTTTGCTCTCAGCTGTGCCCCTGTTTCATAGGAAGATGAACGCACATGAGGAGCTGCCCTCTTGTTTGGAGCACAAACAGAAAGCTGTGGGCCTTTGCCATGGGCCAGGGAGTGCCTCTGCAGCCCCCTCTGCATCACAGAGAGCCCCAGCCCATTGGCCACGGAGGCTGCAGTGCAAAAATCCATCCTGTTCCTTCCAATGTTTAGCTTATGATCACTGCTGGAATCCCACATGTGGCTGCATATCCCAGCCTGCAAAGGTGCAAGCAGGTAGCTGGGGTGCTCTCCCAGCCCTTTCTCCCCTTGGCACAGGTGGGCTCAGAGCAGCCCACAGCAGGGAGTTCCCCAGGGTGGCTCTTCATGGAGCTCACTAATTTCTTCTCCAAGTCTGTGGTGCATATCCTCACAATTTCATCTCACAAAGTGCATGTCGATTTACCAGACAGGGTAGAGTAGAAAGGAATGAATGGAAGAGTTTTCACAATGATCTTAGACATTTCACTTGAAACCCATTAGTTTGCAGGCTAAATAATTCCACCTATAAACTTTGTCTATCTCCTTACTCAGTTTTCTTCACCAAGACCTTTTCACTTTCAGCCTGAGGGGTGACAGAGGAAGGCAAGAAGTAATGTTTCACACAGGCTTCTAAACAAAATAATCTGGAAACACTTGCAGTAATGTGAAACTGGCTTATTTGGTTTCTACTGATCCCCTTAGAACAAGTTTAAAGAATTATTGGGGTGATTACTGAGGTGAGACATGTTTCAACAGCTGATATGAATGTGGAAATAGAATCAATGTGCTGCTTCTCTGGGCATTACCAGCAAGTTATCTCAAGGCACACATCTACCCTTAGAAACCTTCATGTTCTGAGACCCCAGGACACAGAAGAAAATGAAAACAGGAAGAAGGGAGAGGGAGCTTTTACAAAATTAATTGCACAAAAAATAAGACTTCCTAACCCACCTGCTGCCTAAGAATGAACTCTGCACCTTGCTAGTATTGGTTCTAACAAATAAGTGTATTTTCTTGGCTTGTAAGATTAAAAGCTTCCCTGGAAAAACACTCAGGGGGCATAAATATTGAGAATATATGACCTGGGGATCCAAGCTGCTCTAAGTGCTTTTGCAGGCAGAGGAAATGTGCAGCATGAGAATGAGCAGCCTCTAGTAAAGGACTAAGCGAAAGAGGAGTTCAATTACGACTAATCAGACCCAAGCACTAAAAGTGTTTGCCCAACATCACCCTCATTAGATTAAAACTCTGTTCTCCTCCACAGTGGAGACTGCAAAATGAGGAGCTCAGGTCATACCAGAGACTCACTGCCTCCATGACCATGCTGCTACTTCTTGGAGCAGAGAGACATTCTCAGTTTTCCTACA
Organism: Anthoscopus minutus; assembly: GCA_013399455.1. Taxonomy (NCBI): domain Eukaryota; kingdom Metazoa; phylum Chordata; class Aves; order Passeriformes; family Paridae; genus Anthoscopus; species Anthoscopus minutus. Next base: position 76,185 of record VWYI01001551.1, on the reverse strand, counting down.
AATAACCTTGGGCTACTCAGTCAAACTGTGCCACCCTCTTGTTGCCCATCTTTTGAGGACATTTTCTGCCAAAGATGTGCCTGTGCATGTTAATTGCACAGAGAGTTTTAAAGATGAGGCAGGGGACTTGCAGACCTTATTTTGGAGATGAGAACATGTGCAGGGACTGGAACAAGGAAGGAGAGCAGAGCTGCAGGGAGCTAGCTGGGGCAGCCAGAGGACATCTCCAAAACAGACAGGCTCCAGATCCATCCCTGAGGGATCCCATTAAATAACTGCATCTGCCTAGGCTTCTCTTGGCACATTTCATGAGTGTCCCCACAGAGATGTGGTTATTCTTTTCCAACCGGCCCTCTCAGCAGGGGAAAGAAATTGTCTCTCCTTCAGAACAGTTGGCAAGGTGGCATGGGTCTAATGGCACCACTGAGGACTGGCACTTTTCTTCCCTGTCACACTGGTGCCTCCAGGTGTGAGTTAAAGCAAAGTAACCCCCATACCTCTGGCAGAGGCAACCAGGCGATAAAACCAGGCAGCCCTTTCCACAGCGAAGTGGAGAGTGATGAGGTCAGCAGCAGCACTCCCTGAAAATGCAACACATCTCCCTGCTCTTCCTTGAGGCTCTTAGGAATGATATACAATAAAAACTGCATATACCTGAGGAACTACAGCCTGCTCCAGCATCACAGCTCAATTTTTGAGGGGCCAAAGACTCTTGCAAAGATGTGAGACATGAAAATTGCAGCCAGGTTTGTGCTGGTGTCCGCATGTGCACCCAATGTGCACAAGCTCTGAAACTGGGCATGCACCTCCTGCATGCACATGCATGGAGGAGACATGAACAAACCCAGCTAGATACCATGAGATTATTTGTATTCATTTACTGTAACATTTTGTCCTCTGGACTGAAATTCATCTCACCTATTTTTAGACATGTTCAATGTAGATGACTGCATCTATCCTAGTTAACTCCTTTTACAGTCACAGGGCTGCTCAGCCTCAGCTCCTCTCATGCTGTGCAGGCAGGTCACATACAGTGTGCTCTGCGGGGGCCTGTTTCTCCCCACAAAGGGAAGCTGGCTCAGATCTAGCTATTTGCTACAAATCCCACCCCAGCCATCCATCATTAAGTACTTTTAAAGTCTTGTTTTCCAAGCTCTCCTCTCTTCCCCCTGCATTTCCATGTCAGCCTTGCAAGATGCTTTCTTCCACTACTTTTTCACAATGCAACTTCTCACATTATTTTTCCCTCCACTTTGCTCCTTTTCCATTTCCTGATCAGATATTACACTCAGTTTCTCCCAAACTTCCCATTCTGCCTCCACTCCATAGCACCCACCTCTCCTCCCACTCTTCGGCCATCACCCAGAACACCAGACACAGGTGGACACCAAGTAAAAGTGGCTCCGTCGACCTCTGCCCTCGTCCTCATGGGACACCGCTCCACCACAGCTCTGCCACCCCTGCACCCCACCTTGGAGCACCCAGGCGCTTCCCCTCGCCCCAAGCCCACCACCACTGTGCCCCTGGGGCTGTCCCCACATCCCCCCAGTGACCCCACGGGCTCACCCCACACAGCTCCACGCCGCCATCCCAGCTCTGCCCGGCCTCCCCCGGGCGCTGCTTCGCTCTGTGCGCAGTGGGACGCCGCAAGGACGCGAACGATTTACACGTGGCTAGAGCAGATTCCCAGATGGCTTCATAGCTTCCCTTGTATTCTCTTTGGTCTTCCTGGCCCCCGTGGTCATTTCCCTTTTCCACCTGCCTTTCCCCTTCCTGCACGCCTTATCTCTCTCTCCTGGCCCTGCTCTCCCACGCCGCACCGCTCCCACCCCACGGCCGCCCCATCCCTCTGGCCGCAGGCAGCCCCGTGCACCCCTGGCACTCACGGCATGGTCTCCACTCTGCAGCTCGCACCGGCCTTTGCCTGGCTGCAAACTGAGTGCCGCAAGAGGAGGACAGCTGGAAAGACAATCAGCGAAAAACCAGGGAGAATCTGCAGCTCAACTTGACAGAATCCTGGAGAAAAATAGTGTCAGAAAGGAATTGTGCTCTAGTTACAGCTGGAGCATGTGACGGGACCAAAAACCCTTTGTATGCCTCTGCGAGATCAACTAAAGGCAAAAAAAAAGTGACGTGATGGCAGAGCAGAGAGGTGAAACGTAGGACTAAGGGGAGGAAAGAGAAAAAAGAAAAAAGTAAACAGGAAAAAACAAGTAGATTCTTAGAGCCATTTTACATGTTTTTTTGAAAGTTGCACTTCCTTTGAATTATCTGTACTGGAGATATTTTCAACCCAGCTCCACTTCCCTTGAAAGATTCATTTGGCATGCACTCAGTTCTCAGATGAACTTGCAAAACATGAAAGAAGCTACAAGTGTCACTAAAATGTAGGATCAGCCTCAGTTCTGAGATTGACAACTGTACATCTTTCTCCTTGATAGCAAAATGTTGTCTCTTATCCTCACCCTTGCTCCTCACCTGCTCTGACCTCTCCATGCCTAACTCCCAATAAAAACAAGTTTACTTTTCCTCCAAATAGAATGGTAGGCATCTCAAAATTATGTAGGATCTTGATCAAATTATCTCTTAATTCATCTGGAATCTGATCCAAGGCCACCAAGGGTAAACTTTCTGCTTCACCCTAGGGTGCACATCACGTACATCATCAAAAAGAAATGTTCTGTTTGCTAACAGAAGGAGCAATAGTAGACTTAAGTCCTCTTGGCATGAACAACAACCTAGGAAGAGAAACTGCAGTAATTTCAAAATTGTTGACTGCACTTTCACAGAGTGTACTCAAACCACTTTTTCCATTGATCTGATGACCCTGGTTACTCAAACAGCTCATCAGCCTACTTCCTGTTCTGCTAGAGAGCTCAGCAGCCCTGCTAAGAATCAGAGGGGGAAAAAAACCCAAAATCTAACTTTATTCTGAGGTCATCAGAAATAGTTGTGGTGGATGGTTCCTATTTTTGTTCCAAAAATGTATTTATAACTTTACTGCCATCACACGGCACAGCAATGTGACCTGTCCTGCTCCCTGAGATGCCAGTTCAGCACAGTTGGTGAGCTCAGGCCATGTACCACTGCCAACAGGCCCACATCTCTGAGCACAGGGAAAAGTCAGTCTTTGTGCCACATTTTGTTGCTGGTCTCCCCTTGCTGTGATTTCAGATCCCTTGAAGGAGCCAGATGGGAGGGGGATTTTGCAATGCGGGCAGCTCTCCATGGTCTAGCCATTAACACAAACAATGCACTTAACCTAGCCATCTGTGGTTCATGTTACTCTTACTCTGGATCAAATTTATCCATTGTGCAAGCCCACCAGAGTCAACAGAGATACAACAGAGTTGATTTGGCCCAATTTGATGCCAGTCTTGCAGCTAAAATGAAGCGACCTTCTAGAGTGCTGAATCTTCTCCATAAAGATGACAGGGAAGTGTAGTTCAAGTTTGCTGACCCTGTTTCCTGCAGTAGCAAAAGAAGACAGCAAGGGACCAGCAGATAGCAGCAAATAAACTCTTTCCAGTGAGATCAGCTGGAACTGCCACTGCAAACTCTGCCACTGAACCTGCACCTGGAGTCTCTCATGCTTTTCCAAAAAACACAGGATATTTTTTAGATTAGTGGTGAAATCTGTGGCTTATCATCATCCAATATCAAAATTAAAGTGTCTTAGGGGTTTAAAGGGATTAGGAGGTATCTTTGGAGAATTTATTCCCCAAAGTTCTAGCACTTGTTGAGACATCAAGTACCAACACATTGTTATTGTTTCCTGCACCAGAGCTTGTTTCTCAAATCCCCACTAGCTTAAATAAACACTGACACCAAGTAATACCATTCACTATGTGTGTTGCAATGTGTGCTATGTTACAGCTGGCTGTCTAGAACTGACTTGCAATTTAATTCCCAAGCAAGTAACTTCGTTGCACAGTATTTGGAAAATGTTGCTGCTATGTAAACCTGTTTTCTGACAATAGCCAGTAAAGTCGCTTTCTTCCCTCAATTTTATATCCTGGAAATATTCTAATTCTGTTTGTTATGCCATCAGTAGTTCTAGCTAGCTTTACAAAGGCAACTGCTCTCCAGAAGACCATCTGCATGTTGTATGCAACCTTCAGCACTGCCCTCCCAATGTGATTTCAGTGAAGTCAGCCCTGGAGATGGAGCACCTGGGAACAGCCCACCAGCTGGAATGTGACACACACAATGTCCAGGCCTTTGCTCTGAGGATTAACTCCCTTTAAACATGGGAAACTCTAAGGGCATGCTAAAAAGAATATACTTGCCTTCTTCCTCATGAGGAAGCAAAGACACATACCCATCAGCTGGAAAGGGGAAAAATGAATACTGCATCTTAATCCAAGAGGCAACCTGGGGAACATGTCAGTGTATCTTATGAAAGTAAATTGAAATCCAAATACCATTAGAGCTGCTAGAGAATGCCTGGCATCCCTTCACGCAGCGGCTCTGCACCACTCAATGACAAAGTGGTCTGGGATGGTTCGACAAGCCTGCCTGGTGTTTTTTGGGACCCATCACAGCCTCAGATTCCTTGCTGAAAGATGTATACAACCTTCCACAGATCATCCAAATGCAGCTGATCTGTCCAAAAGTTGCTGCCTCCTCACTTAAACATAATTGCAGCTGTACTCCCATCTCCTGGCAGCTGTTTGTGTCAAATACCTGTGAATCACTTCTATGAGTAGAAAAAGTAATTAGTTTTCGAATTGTGTTTCATATAAACTATCAACAGGGAAGAAGTGTGAGCCCTCTTGTGCAGTTTGTATGGCCCTTTCTCTTCGATGATTGCCTGTATCTCTTCCTGAACCCCTGCCTCTGGATTCAGCTGGGAGAGAGAGGACTTTGAGTTTTGGTGGGGATGCAAGAGTCAGACGCCACCTGCTCTCCCAGGCCTCACGACACACATACAAACAGGAAGGCAGATTTTGCTTTAGTTGTGTATGAGCTTTTTGTTTCAGCTGGGGCGGGGAGGGAGCACTGGTGTTCTCTGATTGTTCCAGGAAAGCCGAATCAGCTTACACGCTCTGCCCTCCTGGCCTTTCTTTCCATTCAGCCCCATTCTCGACCCAGAGAAACAGCTCTTTCAACAGTCCATTTACCCACTCCTGCAGTTCTAATGTGAGCTCTGCCTTGTTCTCACAGCCCCCAGCTCTTGCAGTCATCAGGTGGCTGAGACTCTGAGTTTTCAATTTTTTTTAAAAAAAGAACATTTCTAGGCTTCTGCCTTGTAGAGAACAGATTGAAAAATTGTCCTGGGTGTAACTTAACAAGCATAGAAACCAGCAAAACAATCAGATAAGCCTAGCACTTCCAAAACATCTGAAACTTTTGGTAGTTTTTAAGGCAATCCTCATGGCTTTCATGGGAGAGCTTGAGTTAGCTGTGTTTGAACAGAAAATGCATGATTGAGGGAACTGCATCACTGATGCACTCATTTGCCTTGATTCCTCACCCTGCTACAGGCATTGATCCCTGCCCTCTCCACTGCTGGGGCATCCTGAGCCACCACAGAAAGTATCAGAGCCATCCCAGCAGGGTGCACAGCCTGCTCTGATGCTCAGCCACTGCCAGCCCATCTCTATCATAAAAACATCTGTATCCTTTCCACACTATGAGATCTATCTTTCTGTAGCACTCAAATTACAGTGGGCCAGAAAAATGCTTAGAAACCTGCCTGTTTCAAGTGAAACCCAGGATTTTCTCATGAATGGAAAAATTCCTATGACCCCTGCCCTAAAGGGGCTGATGTTAAGAAGTTTGCCATCCCACACTGTAGCATCTATTCTCTCCCTCTTTTGTGCCCAAACCCTCCCAAGGCATGGAGAAGAGAGGCTCAGGAGACAATGAAGGTAAATCTCAGCAAAGGAGGCTCCACTCAGTCACCAAGTGATGAGGAAACGGCACAATGTGTCTCAACCAGGCTGAAAACACAGCAGGGAACAGTAAACTCCACTATGGCTCATCAGCCATACAGAAAACACTCCCCTCTGCCTTCCCCTCTGCCCAGGGAAACTCTGCGGCACGTTTTGGCTACAGCAAAGTGATTACCAGCTATTTGCTCACTTTCCTTTAATGAATCAGTTGAATGAGACCAGTGTGAGTATTGGGGGAGTGAAAGTCTGTCATTCAGCTGTCTGCAAACTCTGGCTTCTCTGAAGATTTTAGATCAGATTTCAGGGCCTCAGGAGTTCAGGTTATTTTTCTAAATGAGGTTTGACACTGCATCTTCCGGGGAAGATGCCAGTTATCTACAAAACCTACAGCTCTTATTAATTTGATACCACAGGTTTCAGTCTGAATCACAGCAATGTGTGGTTGACCTCAGAATAAACTAAAGTACTTGCTCCATGGCATTAGACTGAAAGGTTGACCAGCATGGGAGCTGGATTTATTTTTTAACACTAGGGCTCAATCAAAAAACTAGGGAGAGGAGATGTTCGTGTTGGGCTGGACTCAGCTAAGATCATGGGGCTGTGAAGGGAAAATGCTGTAATTCTCATCTGGAGCCAAAGCAAAAGGAGGTGTTTAATTTTGAGTTATAAAAATCCTAAAAAATCTTTTCTCTTCTTTCAATGTGTTTTAGTAGTGAGATCAATTTTTAAGTGAAAAATGCCATTTTGCATCAAATCTACATTTCAAATACTTGCAAAACATAAACAAACCATCCCCAAAACGAAACAGTTCATTCTGAAAGTGTCAGAATGACATGCATTGCTATTTTTAACATCCCTCTTTCTTCCCCCACCTCTGTATTTTTTTCTAGGCCATAACTATTCAGAAAATGTGTTTGAATTTGTGAATCATTTTGACTCCCCCTCTCCCCTGACATTTGCTGGAAAATCTGTTCCCTGCCAAAAATCCGTTCTTCCAGATCCAGCCAGCTCCTATAATCTCCTGTCCTGCCAGGGCTTGTCTGGATGGGTCTGAGGCTTTGACTGCCCTAGGAACACAGCACGGATGGTCCAAAGGAAGAGGAGGAGGAAGGCCAGGAGGGCAAACCCCAGCCTTTGTAGAGGCAGTGATGATGGGCTCTGAAAAAGCTCTGAGCCACCTTCTCTTGGGACTGAACAGGGAGTTGGGCTCCAACAGAGGCCACCATACAGAAGGAGTTCCACACAGAAGGATCTGTGGCCTCTATATATGAGAGGAGTGCTTAGAGTTTTGGTTCTCTTGGAAAAATCTTGCATTCAAAGCCAGGCCACTGAAGGTTAAGTGGATATACCATAGTGGCTTGGAGCTGTCTCCTCTCAAGATTACTGAAAATTTAGCTTTGGATTCAGTCAAAACATGAAAGCTCCGAGGCTTGCAATGCAATGTAGAGGTTTGATTCTTCATAGTCTGGCGATTCATAGAACAATTAAAGCCTTTGCAGTACAAGTGTAAATGTTCCTGCTCCCATTTGTGAGTGTTTTGCTCCTACCCTGGAACTTTAAGCAAGTGGAAAACTTGGATCTCTGTCAGTCCTCACATCCAACCTATCTGTAAGTCTTGCAGATTTTTTCAGGATAGCATCCCTAACAGAGTCTTTCCAGCCTATCCACCCAACTAAAATTAACCTTCTGGGCTCTCCATTTCTCATCTCAACAGCCTTTGCTCTGCAAAGATCCATCTAACTCATTGCTGAAAGATCGCTTTTTGAATGTCATTTGGCCCTTCTGTGGCTCTCAGCCTCCCTACCTTGATTCCTTCTCCTGAGGTGCATCTCTAAGTTCCTTGGCTTTTCTTTCAAGACTGTGATTTATTCTATTCCCATCACTTCTTATTTCAGCGTTGAAAGGTCAATTCCTGCGTATGCTCAGGCATGAGATCAGCCTATATTAAACAGGCTCCTCTGAGCTTTCTGCCTTCTGGGAAGGGTTCCCATCCACAAGAACAAACCTGGAATCTGGAAGTGCCTCCTGAGCCACCCAAATGCTCAAAAAGCAAATACCAGAGTTGGTTGGGATATACGATACAGGGAAGACAGTAACAGACTAGGTGGCATTGTGCTACCTCTGCATTCCCCTCTCATTACCAGCCCAGCATCTGGTCAATTATTTGGTCACTTGTGATCACCTGGACTCCTCTGCTGCTTCCCTCGGCTCAGAAGAGCCATTCCAGCAAGACAGGATAACATGAGAAAACAGAGACCTGAGGAGAGGGGCCAAGGCTTCTCCTCGAGATGAGACATAAATGAGAGGCTGCTAATGGAGCAGCTGAACTAGTCCTGTCTTCAGACCATTTGTTTTAACCTGCTGATCAAGGCGGCTTCCACAAGAGCTAGACAGCATCAGTTGCTCCCTCCCCTGAGAGAGTCTGGTTCAGTTTGGAGCTGCTTTTCTAAAAGCTCATCTTGAATGTATGAACTTTACAGAATTTTTTTGTCAGTGATTGACACTTGCTCAAAAGCTGTGACACGCACTGTTTGTGTGTGAAGGTGGGAATGTGACATCCAGCACTATGATTCTGTTTGCTTTGCAAAAAGATCAAGGTTAGTTCCCACTCGGAAGGGAAACACAGGATTTGTCAAGCAGAGATAAACTGAATTGAGAACATTCTATACACAAATTCCTTAGAGAAGGTTAAAACAATGGAGCTGGGAGAGTACATTTGTCGAGGTTTTTTTCAAACAATCCTTTTTCACATATTTTTTTAAAATACAACAGTAATTCAGGTGGATAGAGATAAGCCACCTTTCTAAAATCTCTTTCCTTTGTTTCCTTTCTGGCAGCCCTGATGTCCACCCCAGCAAGACATTCCTCCCACGAACCCCAGGGTGGAGGGCTGTCAGCTCTAAGTAAATATGGCTCCAAGGAGAGAGATAATAATTAACGCCCTCTTTCTGAAGCTGCTTTGGCAATTACATTTCCAAGGTCCTCCTACTCCTGTGACCACATGCCTCGCTTCCAAGATGTATCTATTAATGGCAGCCCAAGAGTACTCAGAGCTGCTGCCCAGAGGTGCAGCTGTGTGCCAGTTCCTGGCAAGGGCACAATGACATGCTGGGACTCAAAAGTCAACGCAGCAACGCCCATCTCTTCCCCTCCCACTAGGAGGCACCGCCCATTCCTTCTTCTGCTGCCATAACAAGCATGTACCTGGGCTGTGCACACTTGCTGTTATCCCACTCTCCATCTGCAACAGCACCCAGAGGTGGGAATACCACCCCAAGACCATTCATGGTCATTTTGTTTGGGTACCCAGGGCAGTAAGAGGTACAAGGTGATGCTGAACTGGCCTCAGTGCAGCTACAATGATGTTGTACAGGCAAGGATAAAAAAAAGAGAATTTGGCTCCTTTTCAGAGTTTAAAGAAATTATTTGAGCCTATGGGCACTGATTCAGGCTCATCTCTAATTATATCCCAAGTTCAGCCTTTTACACCAGTTCTTTAGTCCTCAATAAGGGTCACTTTGCAGTTGTTATTACAGTTTCTTGCCAATCTGTTGTTAGATTTTCCACTTGACATTATTAAGGGATCAAGTTGTTTGTCTCATCATCTTTTATCTGTCCTGTTCATTTTCCTAAAAACAGACCAGAAAAGATAGGAGAAAAAAAAAGAAGCCCAGCATTTTCAAGATATAATCATGGTTTTGGATTTGCCATTATTATAGTTTAAATTTATTACTTTGGATATGTAAACTTTGCTGATTCCTTTAATCTGGAATGTATTAAAGAAAGCATTAGGCATTACAACAAGTCATTGGATTACACTGCCCCGATTCAGCTACAGCTGTGGAAGAAATATATAACAGGAGATCCCATGGAGTTATACATTTCAGACCGAGCTCATCAATTGCCATAGAGAAGACAAAAACAAATGTAGCTGAGCCTGGAAAGAATGTTGCTAAAATTGGAGAAACACTTAATGTGAGTAGCCTAGGGGTGCAATAACTTGACTGTAACTTAACAAAACCCACCCACATAAAACATACCAGGAGAGATTACAGATTGGACTCTCTGATCTGCAGTCTGCCAAGAGAGCAAACCTGACTTTTTTCCCCTTCCTGCAGATGCAGGTTTAAACGGTCCCTGCAGAGTGTTAAATATATATTACCCACAATAGCAACAATATTACATTTGGACACGTTGCTAATTCAACGGGCTGCTCTGTACCTTGCCTGCAGTGGGAGGAGACCGCTGGATAACTAATGGAGCTTGCAGTAGAGCAATTCCTATGGTCCACATGGTGAGAAACAGCCTGCTCACCTCCCCCTCACTCCCACCCCTTCCTGGTGCCCTAGTCTCCTCTCTTTTGAGGGGTACGCCTGGGCTTGTACTTCAGTACGCCTTTAATGAAAATGTTTTGAATGTGTTTAGCTCAATGGGATAAAAGCTATTCCTACGCCATTCCAAAATGCAGGACTGCAACCTACAAGGCTCAGTGGTGAGCTGAAGGCCAGCCTTGGCTCCTGCCCTTCTCCTGAGTGGCAGGGATCAGAGATTGTTTAGCAAGAAATGAGAGAAAAACACCCAATCCTAAAACGCAGTTTCCAAAAAGCCTTCCTGCAGAACTTTCCGTTTATAAACCTCCTGTCTCCAAAGGCTCTGAGGCACTGTACTTGTGAACGGGCAAACCCCCCCAGAGGGACTGCCTCCCTGGTTCATTAATTCAGCTTAAGGTTGGATTTACCATAGGATGTAACTGGATACATGCAGGAGTGAGCACAATGAAAAACGATCAAGGACCAAACCTGCAGCATGCTCCTGCTGGCTTCAGCGGAGCTACAACAGCTTTTATCAGCGTTTTATCTGACCCTAACAAAAGGAGCGAATTGTTTAGCAAAGGAAGAGGGCTCTTTGATTCTATCTTGCTGCAGATGAATTGCCCAAGCAAGGGCAAAGGGACAGGAAGAGAAGGGGGTGGAGAAGTAGCTGATGTTGAAGGTAGGTGCTGCCATTGGTTAGCCCTTGCTAAACAGACCCTTCTGCAAATGCTGATGGGGTGGGAGGAAGGAGTTGTGTCATCTCCCTGCCATAGCCATTCGACCAAAATGGTTACTCCTGGTGCTGATATACTGGTCCTCATTCCAGCTGAAGGGAGTTTTGTGACAGCGAATACTGCAGGCCCCATGAGACCTCCTTCTGCTTTGCATAGTACAGGAACCCTATTGTCCAAAATCCCAAGTATCAGACTTAAAGTCAAGTGTAGGAATAAGGATGAAATCCTGTGAGCAGCAACCCCAGGTACTGACATCTCTGCAAATCAAGTGTGTGAAGCAAACAGCGAAGAGACAACTTGATTGTGTCCTTTGAATCTAACTTTTTAAAATGTCAGTTGGCATGTCCCTCCAGAGCACATCTACGTCTTTCACAGTGACAAGGGATGCTTTACTATTACTTAAAACCACAACATCACAGAATGCTAATGAAGTTCCCATTGTGTAGGACTGATCAGATAATACACTGTATTGCTTACAAGAAGTAGTTGTAAGTGCTAAGCACTTGTTGTTTTACCCCCTAGTTCTCCTTCCAAAAGCAATCCTTGTGTTTTGACCAGCAATAAATCTTATATCTGAAAGAACTGAATATCTTCTACTGGCTGTCCCTTTTCCATGCCATTAATGAAAAGAACTTTCTTTACTACAAAAAAAAGAAAAATCACTTCTTTCTTTTCACGGCTATAATGTATGAAAAGACTGAAATAAGCATCCAGAGAGGGAAGAGTCTAACATGGGTCTTAGCAGCTTGCAGCAGCTCCTGACTTCAATATTACCTGTCTCTGAAAAATTAAGGCCAGAAACCACTCTGTAACATAACTACCGTGGCTGACAGCAGTGATGAGGATCTCTACAGACACACAGCTCTGACAGCAGCTCTGGGCTGAACTCCCACTGTGCCTGGGAAAGAAGGAGCTGCAGCCTACATTTTCCAAAGGCTTTTCCGAGTGTGTTCACAGTGCACGCACCCAGACTGAAACTTGCAGCTGGAGACCCCGAACTTCGGAATGTGCCTGCACCAATTCATTCTGAAAGGCACTGCTGGATGATCATCCTGTTACAGACCAAGTTGAATTTTGCTGCCTAAACACTGATTTAAAAGCCAGTCACAGGCAGATGCTTTTGAGGCTGGTAGACCTCAGACTGAATCAGCTTCCTGAACTACTCGAAGCTGTTGTGCAGGCTATTCATGACCTGGGTTTTTATGTGTAGGAATAAAAATGAAATTCCAATCAATTTTATAGAAATTCCTCTGTCTTAAAGCAAACTCTTGGGCTAGTTGTGAAGATCCCACTAGAGTAAGAGAGAAGAAAGCTACGTTAGGAACCTCAAGATGACTGAGGAGACACCCAGCAAGGCTAAGCAAGATGAATGCCATAAAAGGGCCATTTCAAGTGTGCCACAGAAAGTGTGGAAGCCAGCATTCCCCAAAAAGTCACATTTAAGAAAAGGGATTAGGCTGCAAAGTTACTCAGTGATTTGAAAATGTTAACATTTAGTTTTCATTGTCTGTTAAATATTAACATATCTTTCTTAGAAAGCTTGGCTGGGCTTCACTGGAAGAAATCAGGTCAAATTTACTGCAGAAATTTACCTACTGGTATAAACAAAATAATCTCTAACCATTACAGAAGACTAATCTTAGCTGAAATAACATTTAATATCATACATAGATGCTATTATTTCTGTAGTGAGCTAGAACAGAATTACATGTAAAGAAAACATTAGCTCAGCAGTGGCATTTAGCCATCACATGGTGTGTGAGATCTCAGTGCTGTACGAATATTTTCTTCACATGCAAATCTGTCCTAACATATTATAGAAATAATATGGAAAACATGAGACAGGTGCTGACTACAGTTTGGGTTTTGTCATTGCAAGAATCTAAAAAAGGAAAAACAAAACTCAGAAGTTTCCACTTCCATTAAATTCACCCAGTTTTCCATCCAAAGAATCCAAACAGGCAAGCTCCTGACATCCTGTAATTCCCACCAGAAGAGGTGGAAATCTGGCTCTTTCTAGAGCTGGGAACCCTAAGGAGGACAGGCCTAATGTTTGTTCTTCCCACACCTCAGAAATATAGGGGGGGTTTATTTTGCTACTTTCATGGATGCTTTGAGCATGACATTTTTTTCAGAAACAAAATATGCAAGAGACATTACTTGCTGTGCTAGCAAGTAAGTCCCTTTATGAAAAGGATCTGCTATGTGCCATGTAATTCCTGTCCTATCAATCATGGAGAATGTGTGCAGAGAAGAAACCATGAGCTTAAAAGTGCTGACATAAACAGACTTGAAGTAACACCACATTTTTCATTGGGTTAAGGCAGCATCTTCACTTAGCATCTGTGGGTGGGAGCCCATAAGAAAGCTGCTTATTCCCTGAGAAGATCACATGAGTAGGTAGAGGATTAGCTATGGAATAAGGAGTGATGCTTTGTGAAGTCCCTGGAGTGCACAGCCTCCATCCACAAAGAGCCTGAAGCTCTGCCCAGTCCACCGAGCACCGGGGTGTCCTCATCTCATCCCAGCAGGTAGAACACACCGTGCTGTCAGGTCTGCTAAGTGTGGTGTTCTGAAAGGGGAAATACAGAGGTGTTGACCTCATTCCCCTCTCCCCTCTAGTCTTCCCACAGCAGGGAGACTCCATCCTTTGGCAGCTTACCAGGTGTGCTAAGCATCTTCCCTTTCAATGATGTGCATTACTAAAAGAACAGTTGCTCTTCTGAGTAAGCCAGCAGGGCCCTAATACACCAGACATTATATTGATACTAAATCAGAGATACCACTCACAAGCTCACAAGATTAGGAGCTTTTAAGACAAACACAGTGGGAGTAAGGAGTAAAACACATAAACACAGTTGGCATAAAGATATATATTCACAGGGCTTGCATGTATCATCATAGCCACGTGGTCATGGTTTCTGTTACACAGAGACTTCCTGATCACAGCAACAACTTGGAAAGGGAACAAAAGCATATTTAATCTGATTGATTTTTATAGGAACAAATCAGAACCCCTGTTGTCAGCTTATGCCTTGGAACATCTCAAAGAGAAATAAGCAAAGATCCTAGAGGCCTTTGGCTGACACTAGCCCTAAACTTGGCTCCTTTCAGGACTGCATTAACAGCCATTGTGAGTCAAACAAATAAATCAATTAAAAGAATGCCTGTCATCAGCACTGCCATTAGCTTTTTCCAAAAGTTTTTGCCATTTCGCACAGGTTAATGGAAATCTCTTATTCTGAGAAATCTACTTGGCCTGCTGAAAGGAGCAGAAGTTTTACAGTGTACCAAGTTCCCTGATTACTATCCTGTTATATATCCTTGAGTTTCCACAGAGGCTGTGGGAAAGCCAGGAAGAGGAACACTGCAGTATCTTGCATAGTTTTTCCAGGAAGGGGTTCTTTTCCCCTCCCCGACATGTCATTTTTCTATAGTACATGCTTGCTTGCACAGTTTCTGCCTTTCCCCACACTTGTCTGCTGCTTTGTCTCCAGTTGTGGAGAAGTTGACCAACGAGGGAATTTAGGTCAATGACAAGGACTCACTAATGACCAGTTTTGGAATATCTTTTGCATAAGGGGCGCAGCCAGTTTCCAAGAATGGGACAAGTCTCCTGCTGCAGAGTACATCCTAGTTATCAGCTCTTCCTTGGGAAGAGCCAACAGAGCCCCCAGAATGGCAAAACTAATACACTATTTTTCCAGTCAGTAAGTCAGTGGGAGTCACAGCTAGAACGGATCTTATTTAAGGTGTGAAATCTCCTCAGAAGACTGGGCTGTCATTTCAGTCTACCTGTGCCACACAGAACCTGGGACAAAGGAGCATCTTCACACTTCCCTACACACCCAACCTGTGTGATCCGCCAGGAGGGGAGAAATTCCCCCCCTCAGCATGAGACAGTGATGGAGGCAGGTGCCTTCCAACACTCGCTGCATCCTCCTGCCTCATGTGAGCAGAGGCATCAGTTCCCTCCCCAAACTGCCCATGTTGGTCACAGAGGGTGTGCAGAGAGGGCTCCCCTGTGGCATTTCCAAACCACAGAGTCCCCATCCCAACACGCTTCCTGGACAGCCCGTCCCTCCCACACAGCCCAAGAAGTGCAATCGCTCAAGTGTCTCTGAAACCTCGCAAGCATCAATAAACAAGTGTGGGGTTTCTCCAGCAGCAGCCCACAGCCTGGGGAAAGCCACAGCTGCCAAAGCCCTTACGTGGAAGTTTACTCAGACCTCAAGTGGATTTGCAATTAAACAGCGAAACGTCATGTTGCTCTTACTGTCACTGCACTTCACAAGTCTTCACAACCACCATGGCAGGGCCACTGTTCCCTGGTGGTGTGCAGCCCACTGAGCACCAGAGCACTCCAGGGACAGGGAAAACACTGAGGAAACTGTTTCAATAAACAGAGGCAGAGCCTGTTTCAGTCACAGAGCTGCTCCAGGTCACAGTGTCCAAAAATGTGGCCCAATACCTCCCTCCCTTTCACTTGGCAACATAATTTTCTTACTGGCCAATTTTCAGGCCTGAACACAAAGTTTCCTACCTGGAGTACAAATGGAAGATGAGTCCATGCCAGCCAGAGGGATCTGCCTGTTTCCTTGGGATGTCAGGAGGAACTACAATAGACAGCCGGACATCCCTAACAGATTTGCTAAGCCAGACAGCCTCCAAAAAGGAAGGGCAGGAGCAGGCTTGCTGTTTATCAAATCTGTAAACATGCTATGCGAGATGTGCAGCACAGACTGTATCTGCAGCAAGACCTGCTTTCCTGCTGCTCGTCATTACCTCTCCTGCAGGTACAACAGCCTTCCCAGTGCACAGGCAGGGCTCTCTGCCTGCCCTGCACTTATCTACTCAACCCAGAGGCACCTTGTTGGTTTCTCTCGGCCGAGGTCTCCCAGGATTTGACTAAAAGCAGGAGTTATGGAGAGAGCTTCTAACACATTCTCCCTCATTACACAACTCAGACCATGTGCGTTGTTGAAAGGAAATAGTGAGTTCATGAAAACAAATGAGTGTGCAACCTGACACTGCTTCAGTAGCTGGCTTCCGCTGTCATTATGAATTTACAAGATATTGCCAACCAGTACACAAAGCTGGATGTTATTTATACAAAATCAATTTTGAATTACTGGGCATTTGCACATGATCCTGCTGAGGAGTAGACTATAACCTGCCAAGTCAGTGATCAGCCCTGCATGGGACCTGTGGAGCCCAGTGGAAAGCATCATTGTAAATTAGCCTCACTGCTCATGCTGAGACTCCAGCACTGAAACACAAAACAAGTGCACCTCCTTAGGCTGCCTGACACATTTTGGACCAGATCTTCATCTTGTTTAGCCTGAGTAGTCCCATGGAGCCCAGCAGTTACTCTGATCTTAGACTTGATCTGAGTTAGCGCTCATCCAGACCTTTTAGCAATACAAATGAGCCTTGCCTGTTCACTGCTGAGCCACCGGCCTGGCTGTGCTCACTGGAGGCCACAGAAGGTTGTGCAGAGTCAGCTTGAGGCTACAGGAAGCTTTCCACAGGATCATCAGGCATGCTTTTGCCCATCAATAACTGCTTTCTGCAGCAAATCAGTGGGATCTGGCACTAGGAACAGTCATTAGTGTAGAGAATGGAGCGGCGATTACTACAGCTCATGCACATAAAACCAGCAGAATTTAATCAGCAGAGGGATTGTAGCAGCTCCCAAAGGGAACCAGCTGATTCATCAGTTGAAAGCCCCAAAATACAAAACCGTCTGCAAACACGATGAACTACAGACTCATAACTTCGTTAACTGCTTTTACTCGGCTGCTGTTCCATCCTGAGCAGAGTTGAGCCTGGATTCTTGGAATAGGACAAAAGGAGTGCAAAAGAAAAGATACTTATTTCAACCTGCTGACTCTTTTACAAACCACAGTCTCACCTTTTCCAAGTTTGATGCCGTCACTTAGATGTTTCCCTGCACTAGTTTTCCTTGTGTCATTGAGTTTAGCAGGAGTTTCACTACTGTGTGTATACAGGAAATTAAACATAGTGAAATACGTCATTGAAAGTTGATGGGCCTTTATTAAACTCTTTAAAATAAAGAGCCACTGGCTTGTCCTGCATGTTTCAAGGTTTGTCAGTGGGAGGCTCCTGTGCTGGGCTCAAATCAATGTAATGTCTCAGAGCGGGATGATAGCAGAGACCATGTGCTGGTTGTAGAACCTTGTGATGGGTGCCCTGCGCTGGGTTAAAGTGGTTCAAAGCCCTCTGGACAACTGGTGTGACTGTTCAGAGTAAAGCACGCTTTGTGCGATGCACTCAGACATGCAATGAACTCCCCTAGTGACACAACAAATCCCATGACTGTCTCATGCCTTTGGAGAATGCCTCAGAGCTCTCCTCTCTGAGACGTTTTTTCTCTAAGGGTAACACAACACTGATGATTTCTCTTGCCTAAAGCCTCACAACCAGCTCCACAACAAAGACCCTGAAACAAATGAACTTAATATAAATACCTAACAAAAAAATGCTTACCTAAAATATAAGATACCCCACAAGCATGAAGTTTTATTTAAAAGGGGAATTACCAGAAATTCTGGAACATTTTGCTTCTGTGTGAAAGACACAGAGACATTGTGATGATGGGCATCACCGTAAACCTGAGCAGACAGTTGGCCCACAGAGTTTCAACTCCAGGGAGGAAATAAATTCTCCCTCAGGCTCATGTAAACCATGGGAAACCTCCAGCACCCAGGGAAGCTGTGCTGAGAAAAAACTGAAGCTCATAACCACATGTCAGCAGAAGGCTGCAGTCCATGGATGTATTTTAAGCATGCTGGCAGGCAGCTTTGCAGCACCAAGGAAGCTGTACAAGGACTGTGTACAATTAAACAGGTACCACTACTCTCGCATGTGAGGATTTTCCAACTAAGATTCCCTCTTCTAAGCCTGAAAGCTTAGAAGGGAAAAGCAAGCACCACTTGCAATGTGAGGGAAAGCAAGCACCACTGAGCAAGTGTAAAGTTTCTCTGCAGAACTCCGCTGCACCAGACCTCTGCTCTCCTGCTGCAGCTGTGCCTCAGAGCGGGGATGCAGCCATCCTTCACCCCACCTCCCCAGGGCTGGTGTAAGACTCACCACTCGGGGCTTCTGCTGGTCCAGGGTCTGCAGGAAGGCCGGGGTCTGGTCCAGGGTGCGCTCGGGGTCACTGGAGATGTCCTCCTCAGACTCCTCCCAGGACGAGGAGAAGCCAGTGGAAGACGCTGAGGATGACGAGAGCTTCCGGATGGGCAGGCTACCAGGGGCCACAGTGCCCACCTCCTCCTCTGGGCCCCCCAGGTCTGTGACAATGACGGCAGGGATGCTTCCACTGATGGCTGGGTGCTGGCCCTGAAGTCCTGTGGGGGCCACCACCACCTCCTCTTGTGGTGGTACAGGCCCTGACTGTTCCAGGGGGCTGCTGCTCTCTGCCAGCTCCACCATCATTACTGGCCTCCTGGAGGCCTCTGCAGTGCTCACACAAACCTGCACCCCACCAGCATCGGGGGCCCCACTCTCCCCGTGGGCTCGCGGCCAGTGTCCAGTTCCAAGTCCCACCACAGGTGCCGTGGGGCTGGTCGGACGGGGCCGGGCTAGCCGGGGGCTCCGGGGTGGCTGGGCAGCAGAGCTGTGTGCCTGGATGTGTGCCTCGAAGAGCCCCACTTTCTGGTTCACCTGCACGTTGTGCAGCTCCCGTTGAAGTTGCCGTGCCATGGGGGGTCCTGGCTGTCCCTCTTCGCCTCGGCTGCCCCGCCGCCCCCCGGGGCTGCCTGGCTGCCGCAGGGGCTCCTCGGGTGGTGGGAAGAGGAAAGTGGGGCCACAGTGTGGGGAGCGGGGCGGCACCGGGGCCGTGCTGAAAACAGGGAGCGAGCGGCAGCTGCCGGGCGCCTCCGGACCCCTGGGCAGCACTTGTCCGGGAGGAGGCGGCGTCTTGCTCCTGCCGCTTGTCACCTCGCTGTTGCTATTCATCATCACCAAGCTATTAAGCGCATAGCAGTACACGGCCATAGTAGTCAGCCGGGAAGCACAGGGAGGCCGTCGCCACTGCCGCCTCGGCACTCAGGCTCTGCGGGGCTGCCGAGGATCTCTCCACGACGGAACCAGAAGCATCACCAGAAGGAAAAAGGGGAGCTGGGCTGGCCCTGGCCCGTAGCTCCATAAAATGGGACAGCTAAGGAGAGAGAAGCAGTGAGAGTACTTCTGTGCCCTCCCTTAGTTCCCACCACCCATCTGGGCACACAGCATGCCAGACTCTTCCCACCTGCATGCATCCCCAATGTGCCACCCCTGGGGACATGGTCATTCTGTCATCAGCCTGATCATCAGAAGGATCTGAATGAAGGGGAAGTCACGTTTGGGGCTGTTTCCCCTCTTCCCTGCCCCCTCTCCAGGTTGCCTGTCGACTCAGCTGAAACAGCAGTGTCTGAGAGGACACACAGTCAAAAGCCATTCCCACAACAGAATAAGAGACTTATGGTCAGCTGGTGTGAACTGAAAGTTGGCAGCTTTTGAGTGTTTGCCCCAAAATCTGACATTTTCTAAAGGAAGATAAAAACTCCAAACAACTTATATTTGTTACACTCGAGTCTGTCACCTATAGCAAGACTTGGTCTCAGGCATGGATTTCTGTTTTATGATACACTACCTGCTTGCACAATTTTGTATGGTTTAGGGCCACGACTCAAGTTAGTCCCCTAACTTACCATGTGCAACAACATGGCTTTGCACATCTTCGTGAATGCCCTGGCTAAATGTGCCTCTCCTGTGCACATCTGCTGTCTGGGACACTGAACGCTGCAACTGCCTCCAAGTCACAGCCCAGACCCCACACGCAGAGACATGCAGTGCTGTTTGTTTTGGTGGGTGTGTGGCTGTGTACGTGTGTGAGAGAAACTCTGCTTTCGTAGGTGGCTCTCTGCGCCCCTGTGCACTTCAGTGTCTTCCGTCATCTTCTGTTTGCTCCATGTGCACTGGAGTTGCAGTCCCCATCCCATGCTGGGGCATGGGAACTCCTGAGATCTGCACAAACACACGGCCCACATGAGAGTACGAGCTTGTTTACACACAGTGCGCTAACTCTGGCTATGGGTGTACATGCCTCTGGAAGCACTCGTGTGTGATGCTATCAGTGCAATCCCTGTGCGTCCCCGGGAGGCTCCTGGCAGGTAAATGCCCACAAGTCTAAGCGCAGTCCCAACTGACGGTACGACCAAAGGGCTTCCCATCCCTCCAGGCACTGCTTGGAGGCAGTGCGAGGTTCAGCTAAGCCCAGGCAACGCGGGTAGCCACTCTTTGCAGGGATCCTAGGCACAGCAACGCTACAGCACCCCGGCTCGGTTACGGCATCGGCACAAGGTGTTCGGCCAGACTTCGAGTGTGAGACAGCCCGCTCGGCCCCGGGGCAGCACCCTGCCCCTCCGCCTGCACCCAGCTCGCCTCTTCCTCCCCGCGGGGCCCGACTGGCCCCGCATCGTCCCCTGAGCGGCTGCTGAGGATCCCCCAGCGCCCGCTGCTTACCTGGGGTCGGGATTCGCGGCCGCCCTCAGTGCACGCTGCCCGGCAGCGCCCNGAGCCGGGATCTGCCCCTCCGCGACTCGGCGGCCACGGCTGCGCGGGCGGCTCCGCGCTCCGGGCAGCTCCGCGCGCCAGGCAGCTCCGCGCCGCGGCCCCAACGCCCGCTCCCGGTGCGCCTGCAAAGGCGGAGAGAGCAGGAGGAGGAGGAGAGGGAGAGGAGCGGCGAGGAGGAGGAGGAGGAGGAGAGCGGAGGGAGGGGGTAGGAGAGCAGGAAGGAAGTTGTGAGCCTGTCTGAGGTTGAACTCAGCGGAACAAGTTTTTTTTTTTTTTTTCTCGCTCGGCTCAGGCTGGAGGGAAATACTGCAAAAAAAAAGTTTCCATTGTTAACTAAGAAAAAAAACTAAAACAAAACAGAAAAAAACACTGTCGCCGTGCATTGGGGACTGGGCTGTGGGTTCAAGACACGCGAGGTATTTTCCACCCGTGGCAGCGGCGTGCGGTGCGAGGCCCGGCAGAGCCCCCGGTCAGCTCCGGCACCGCCCGCCCGGGGGGGCATCCCCCGCCTCGCCTCCGCATCCCGGCCTCCCAGCGCTGCCGGCCGATCGAGCCCTCCCCGCGACACAGCGGTCAAGGCAAAGGGTGGTGCCGGCAGCGCCAGAAATGCGGAGCTAAAGGCCACCTGTCGCTAGTGGACACGAAATAGAAGAATGGACTCAAATCACAACAGCGAGGTTTGATTCCAGTGAGGCAGAAGCCTTTATTTCGGGGTTTGCAACCCTTTTTATAAGATGTTCCGATACAGGTTGACATGATTGGCCAAAGGAACCACCTCTCTGGTCCCATTGGTGGAACAAGAGAAAACCATATTCAGAATGTCTGTGTGACATTGTTTTGAGAACCAAAACCTATTTACAAAAAACAGTCCTTGAAAGAGAAAGTTTCCCAGAAGACTTTCCCTCGGGAACAGATCAGCCACTGACAGACTGAAAACTCTCTCAGGCTCAGAAAATCGTGTCCACAGCCACCCACCTCCCCATGCACCCAGCTCAAAGGCACCAACTAACCCCACCATTTCCCCTGGCATCTCCCTTCCCCAGGCACCACGGCTCCGTCCTGCTGCTTCTCAGCGTGTTGGTCATTCACATGAGCCCAAGGCCACCGCAAAGCCCTCCCCGCCAGGTTGCTTGGCCTTGGGCGAGCACATCCCAAGGGAGGTAGCATGACCCCCACATTTCTCTAGAGGGTCAATGGCACTTTGACTTGCTGTGATGTTGCCCCAAGTTTAGGCAGGGCTGCAGCTAACTCATTCAGGACTCTGCCCGTCCTTTTTGATTCATGGAAGGACACAGTGCTTTCTCAGCTCCTGCAGCCCCCAGGCTTGGGTCCTGCTTGGCAGGAGAAACAGGCTCTTGGCTGTGATACAGCCTGACTTCTGTACCAAGGTAACTCATTGGAAATAGTTGTCTGTACGTCAGCACTTTAGGAAAGCAGGCTCTCCGATTCACTCTCAAAGCAGCAGTCAAGGTCAAACCCAGATGGCAGTTTTGGGGTTGGTCTGGACTGGCCAAAGGGAAAAAAAAAAAAAAGAAAAAAGAACAGCAATTTGCTTCTGCTAGGATTTCACAGCTAGGAATTTCCCCTAGAGAGGGAAATTGATGTCACAGCAGATCAGCTTTTCTGTAATTAAGACGTAACCTCTAGAGCATAAACGGGAACAGAGAGGTCTCTGAATTGGCAGGAGGTGTGGACTACCAACCCCACAGGCAGGCAGACAGAGACACCCAAAATGAGCTTATGTTTGTTTTTCCAGTAAGAGAAACTATTTTGAATTCAGTGCAGGAAAAGAAATTTATAGACTCTTTCCACTCCAATTCATTTCCTCATAGTCTGTGCTTAGTTGGGAACTAGTCTTCATGAAATAAAGTTGGAGATCAATCTCTCTGAGAAAAGTGACTCTGCTCAGTATAATGGCACTATTCATGGCATAAGCTTACCCCTGGGTGCAAATATCTGCAGATTCTGGTAACCTATTTCTCACATTCCCTCATGTCTGCATACACATGTTGAAAGGTAGGAATATTTGAAAGAAAGAATAAATCCAGGAATAAAGACAGATATACAGGTATGTTCTTTTCTTAAACAGCTGTACTATGCTATGCTGGCAGCATCTGCAAATATTTGGAAGCATTACTGTACATCTGTGTGTGGATGTTTTGACCATTCTTTGGGCTGTTGAAGAATATTTACACCACTGTAACCAAAATGTGTGCTTAAATTCCCACCCTTTCTTGAAGTCCCACAAATTCAAATACCATCAAAAGTTCATCCTATCAGAACAGGACAAAGGAGTGGTGAATTTGCTATGGCACATTTACAGATACAAAACTCCTTCAAGGGAGACCTGGCCTTCAAATGTGGCAGCAGTTTTGTCAAGTAACAGAGCTGGAGCTGTT
The DNA here is from genome assembly GCA_013399455.1 of Anthoscopus minutus. Classification (NCBI taxonomy): domain Eukaryota; kingdom Metazoa; phylum Chordata; class Aves; order Passeriformes; family Paridae; genus Anthoscopus; species Anthoscopus minutus. The sequence continues at coordinate 53,260 of VWYI01001551.1, read as the reverse complement.
CTATGGGCATTATATACAATGACAAGTTCTATTTATAAAGGAAGGGGCTAATAAAAGTGCAAAGAGGAAAAGAAAGTCTAGGGATAAGCCTTTGATTGCTCAGAACTGGTAGGTACATGAGAGAAATAATTGTTTCCAGACTGGAGTCAGGCAGCAGTCTACATTGTGTAGTGAAGAAAGAACAGACAGCTTTCAGCACACTTGTTTCCAATCAAGAGGAAACCAAGTGTTTGAGGTTAGCCTAAATGGAAAACACAAATGATACAGGTTGCTAGTCCAATCCAGGGATAAGGACGGAAGAAAGAAAAGAGAAAAATTGCTTTCACAGACACAGACCCTGGGCACTAGTACTGCTGTAGTTACTTTATGTTGCTGAGGAGTGTTCTCCATGGATTTGGCAGTGTTGCCTTAGGTGCTGTACAAAGAGAACAAAAAGATCATTCCACTTTGACTCTCTTAGTGTATATTCTTCAAGTAAAACTCCAGTGCTGGGTGTTAAAAGATCTTGCTTCTTCTTAAGCTACGTTCTGCATTTAAATTTATGTTTCCTGCTTAATTACACTGCTTAAGGACACTGAAACAGACTGGGTTAGGGCAAATAGTTGATCCAGCCAACTTTTGTCTTGTCCTTATTCAAGGGAGTGAAGCCATTAAAATGACAGGATCTTCCACTTAGGAAGGGCAGATATCTACTGCTGAATGTATTTAGTCTGAAATAAAGCGAGGACAGACTCTTAGAAAGGGCATGGAGCTGTCCTAACTGTGTGACATCTCCTACTGACACACTGACTAGAGGCTCTTAGGGAAAGAAATACCACAGCTGTCAAAGTTAATGGCCTCCCAGCACCTCTGTGAACTTGAAGTGAGGCATATTAATTATCATGTTTCATGGAAAATTTGTTGTCCCAAATGTGCTCACTGTGCCCATGAGCAGCATGGGTGGCTCTGGGCCGTGGCTGCTGCACCCCTGGGCCCAGGGCTGCTGATCACTGTGGGGAGGTGGCTTTTTGTAGGAGTGATGGGACAGCCCTGCCATGTGGGATCCTATGGGAGGAAGAGGAGGTTTGGCTACCAGTGGGAGAAGGAGCTCCTGTGCCCCACTGGAGCCAGATGAGAGGGCTGTTTGGGCAGGAGGGGGGATCAGCTGCACAGGAAGTAATTGCTGGATAGCAAACACGGACAATACAGCCGAGACTATTTTACTCCTTTCAGCCTTTAGCTAGTGTTTTGCTTTGAGTGTTGTCCAAGGCTGCTCCCAGGCACAGCCTTCCAAGGCCCTCTCAAGCAAAGATAGAACTGTCCTTTGCTGTTTCATACACCCTATTCCTGTGGAATTGAGGTCCTGGTCCACATGCACTGAAATGAAGAACTTCTTCCCCAATCCAAACCACAGTAACAGGCAAAAAACCAAATCCAAAATACCTACTAAAATAGGACCCTGTACTGCAAAATACCTCTTTCTGTGGAGAGGGGAAATTACTTGCGTGGTAAATACTGGTCATTTTAATAATTTGAATCCTCAAAGACACATAATTAATATGGTGTAGGCTGCATTATAAAGCTAGAACAGGACAGAATGGACCACAATCTACTTAGCATCAATCTAGTTATAAAAACAAAACAGAAAAAATTGTAACCATTTAATCAAAAGACAACTACAATCCTCAAGTACCCCCCTCCTTCCATTCTTCTTTTATTGTAAGATTCATTTTAAAAATTATTTCTCCCTGTCATGGACTGGTTGGGCAAGACAGCCTTCCCTGTATTTCAAAGATGAGTTGTCTGAACTGTCACTGTTCAGCATCAGAAGAACCAGTGAATTTGTAGTGGAAGTCAGTATCTGACAGCATTTCCTCACCAATGAGTTGAATCTTAGACTTATGTAAAATACAGAAATAAATTAATAAACACAGAGTAATTTTTCAGTCAACAGATTGACGTTGTGTTCATGCCAGCATGACAGAGAATAAATCTGTCTCATATTTTACAAGGAAAAGCGCCACAGAAGACAAAAGCAAAAACACAACACTGAATTCTGTCCTGAGAATTGTCTCTATTCAGGCAGATGGCTGTCACAGGCACGTCACACATCTGCCCTGTCTGGGCTGGGAGAGGAAACAGGCCTGAGAAAATGCCTCTGGATGCTTATCTTGCACCAGCCCTTTTGCCTTCCTTCAGTGGTAAAACAGGTCAGAAAGAAGCTGGTTTAGCCAGCTCTCAGTGACCTCTGAGCTGCGTTATCCAGCCATTATCTCCCTTCCCGCTATCCCACAAGAACACACATAATGCCAGAATTAAGCAGTGACTGGTTAATATTCTTTGTGCCAGCTCCTGTTCAAGGAACAAGAACACAGGGCTCTGCAGACACCTGTAGCAAGTCACTGTGATTTAGGGCAGTCTGTGTACTGCACCTACATCTGCCTGAACTTGTATATCCTCCCAGAGCACAAAGGAACCAGTTTTGTTCCCTGGGAGCCTCCTCCATGCATTCCTGGCTGCAGCTCACCCTGTGCTGCACCAAGACCTACGGGTCGGCACAGCCAGGAAAGGCAGCCAAAGATCTTGGTGATCCGTTCCAGCCTCTGCCCCTGCTGTGCCGTGGAGCTGAGTAATGAGGTGATTGCTCTCCTGCAGAACAGGCAGGATGGACTGAGACATCCTGTGTCTTCTGGGAACTTCTTGTTTGTGACCTGCCTGAAGACTAATACACACCTGGGGGCCTTGAAGGAAGGGCACGTACATTGCACGCATCCAAGCCCAGCATACATATGCAGACCTTTAGTGCTGAGCTAAGAACATCAGTTTGCCTCACAGATTTCAGGATTTGCAGCTGGACTTTGGAGAACTGTTACAGAGCTCTAGAGATTGAGATGTATGTATGGAAAATATGCATAGTGCATTACTCTAATAAGGAGTTATGTACACAAAGTATAGGCAAGAATACTTAGGAACTCTTGAACAAGCACAGGATATGACACTTCCTTTTGATGCAAAGCATATATGGCTGTGGTACCTTTCCCTCAGCTGGTAAATTCCCTAGGGTGAAGATGTGAAGCTCTGATGTGAAAACCTGGTTTTATGTCTGGGTATGGCTAGCAGTTTCAGTGCCACCCTTCCTGTTTTTTCAGGATTTCAGGGAAGAGCCCAGCTTTGCAGTTGGTGCGTGCCACAGCTGTGTCCTCTGTGCTGCAGCAGGGCTTTACATAGGCACTTTGGTTCACAGTTGCTATTTGCAGGTAACATAAATAGGAACATAAACATGTGCGTGTTTGGAGACTAACCCATAATTCAGCATAAATATTTCCCCTTTTTTGCACAGACCAAACTACAGGCAGTAGAAGCATATCAAATAAGTATTGTCGAGTTTTACTGATACTCAGCAAAACTAAAACCATAAAGGAGAATCCTTCCCCACTGGGGCTCGAGGCTACTAAAAGTTGTACCCAGGTCTGTTGCTGAGGGAATAAAGCAATTAGAACTCAAATACTGCTTCATCATCTGAAGTTTTTCCTATTCATGGCCTACAGTTGTTCCATAGACTACAACCACATAACCATAACTGAGCAGCTTTGCATTTATTTGCAATAGCCACGATCATGGCAGGAAAAAGACAAGTTGTTTTCCAAGTGAGCAATGTGTGTCACATAGACATTTTTGGAATCAGCAGTATATGAAGGGGCTGTGACACTCCACTGCCACTTTTAGGGATGAGATGAGCATGGAGTTACAAGAAATGCTGTCCAAGTTTCCACTCTACAATGAGTGATATCTGTGTTTTGAAGAACTGGGAGAGAGAGGGCACTGAAGACATGGTCAACAATTTTAAAGTTCATGCGGAGCTGTAGCCATTTAATTTAAAATAAAGCATTCTGGTTTTCTCCAGAAATCTATTTTTGCTTGCAGTACAATTATTTTAAGGATTTACCATAATAGTGCTATGATGGACAGATGTTTATCTTTGTTCCTATGCCTCTGAAAGGAAAAAAAGCTGAACTTTGAATGAGTGGAGCACCGTTAAATAAACTAGCAGGTCTAGGTCGATTCTTTATAACTTTAAATATCTAAAGCAATAGAGTTATGAAAATATTCCTAAATGATGTTGCCAGACAGAAGAGTATTATCTGTGCTGTTTTCTGTATGCAGCACTGTTCATTGCTATGCAACAAATCACAAAGGTCAGCAGACCCTGACCCTGAAAAGCAGCTGTGTTATAGCAGTCACTGGAAAACACCAGTCCTTGCAAATAAAATTGCTTCAAGCAGGAACATCTTTCCCAGAAACACTGAGATCTATGTGCTGGATATGCTTTTACAGCTAGAGGTAAGTAAAGCCCTTATGGAAAGAACAGCAGCATACATGTCCACCCAGGACATTTTCAGAACTGTCACAAGTTTCTTTACATACATCCATATACACAAATACGGCCAGACATAATAAGGGGGCACTTTAATACTATCAAGAGCAGCTGCCCCAGCTGCAGCTAACACTAGTGAGAGCCTTATCTCTCTGCTGCCCCTTGCCCCAGCTCTGGAGATAACCACACTTGGAGCACTCTGTAGACAACCATTCCTGGAGCTGTGAACTGTTTCCTGAGCTGCCACCCCAGCTCTGGATTTGAGCAGCAAATTGAGCAATACAGCATAGTCTCCTTTGCTGTACTCTCACCTCCTCTGGCTGGTATGCCCAGGACTAGCATCCCTCTTGTGCAGCCCTTCCTCCTCCCTCAGGTATTTCCAGGTTGCTCCTGGATCGGAAGAGTTATTTATTGCCGAGAGGGCACTTGTCTAAGGTTTTTAAGTCACCACTGCAGAGTTTCAGGTCATTGGCATTTCCCACTCCACTACCATGAGCTCTCTAATACCAGGCAACACAACAGCTTGAGTTTTCACCTCTGTGTAACCAAATTGAGGTATTTAAATCCATGTTTAGATGCCTGAGTAAGAAGACATGTCAAGAGCTGCGATGCTCCTTCACACCACCATGAAGTTTGCCACTCATTATGACTCTCTGTGCTCCAAGGGAGGGATTCCCAATCCTTCCTTTTCTTTGTAAATGGTGAAAGATAGTTCATGGTCTGGCTGCTTGAAATTAGGACACTTAAGACACACTACAGCTGTGGAAGAAGAAGAACTGGCCCAGAGGGGAGATATTGACCATCCACTTCCTATCTTGCTGAATGAGGGCTGATGAGCTAGACCGCAGAATTAATGGCTCCTAAATGTTACTGAAATGTATTTTTGCCTCACTTCCTGCTGGATGGGGACTGATACCACAGAGTTCCAGCTGGCTGCTCTTTTCTTCCCAGGAGAATTCACATATCAGCTTAAGTAACTTAATGAGATGCAAATGCAAGTAGAGAAGAGGAGAGATGTGGGGCCTGCAGGTCCTCAGCAGAAATGCTGTGTTTTCTTCCTACTTGTCCTTCACTCTTTTTCCACCCTTCACTTTCCTCCTTTAGGCACACCTATAGGGCCTATAGCCCTTTATGCCTGAACCAGATTCTCCCATAATCCTTGACAGCAGCATTCTAGACTGGATTAGGTGGGACTTCAAGCTAGCCTAAACCAAGCAGAGCTGGCAGAAGATGGAGCTGCAGAGGTGCATAGCAGAGCGGCTCAACTCCTCTCTGGTGGGGAGCTCCCACAGCTCCCTCCAGCTGGACCTGCACCCACACTTTGGCCACTCTGCCCACAGGCTCCTGCTGTTGGAGAAGAGCAGGACTTGTCTGGTGAGTGGGACAGAAAGACACCCACCTGGACAGAAAGAACATGGAAGTGAGAAAACCAGGAAAGCTGGTGAGGCTCTGCTCGCTCCAGTACCAGCTTTGCCCTTGGAAATGGTGGCTTCTTTGATGTCTCTTCACCCTTTATGGACACAGCCTGCACCCTCAGCTGGAGGCATTGGAAAAGCTGGCAGCTTTCGTGGTCCTCTCTCCACTGGGAACAGACTGAAACTGTTTTTTTTCATGGCTGTTTTATGAGGAGCGGGAAGAGAGCACCCAGACAGAGCACTAGGATTAACTTTACAAATGTGTCTCCCTTTGACAAAATGTTTGAGCTTTGCCAGTTCCTTTACGTTCTCTCCCACTGGCTGAGGACAGCCTTGTCCTGAATAGGAAAACAAGAACAGTGCAAGAGCACAGATGTCTGACATCTTCCTGTCTTCTGGCTCAGACAGAGGGAGATTAATAAAAGCTGCCAGAGAAATGCCTTGGAATAACCCTTTCTGGTAGGAGATACAGTATCCTGGAAACACCCATCATTTGGCAGAGATACTCACTTAATTCCTTGGCTACACAAGTAAATTCCTTTAACTCTTCTCAAGATCATTTTTGGTCTGGATTGCAAGTCTTTTATGTTAAAACAAAAACAAACAAACAAACCTGCAGCAAAAAAAACCCAACTACTTTGTTTCTTTCTGTTTTACATATGTGGCATTTTCTAAAAGGAACAAAATGTTGAAACAATGAAATATTTTCCTTTTTTACAGCCCTATCTTTCATTAAGAGACAGTTTGCTTAACATCTCTTCTTCCCTGCTAAGATGATGGATGGGGCTGAACAAGACTTACAGGATCCAGTGAGGTGCCATTTGCGTCACCAGCAACAGTGGTCATCAGGGAATGATCTACCATTTCAATTGTTTCAAAGAGAGATGAACAGGAAAATGGAGCAGGCTGAGATTTACTACAGTGGATGGAACAAACTTTGAAGTTAGGCAAATGGAAACTTGGATTATTTGCAGGAACATATCCTATGTGAGGCTGTTGAGTGAGGCAGGGCCTCGGTTTTGGAGGAAACATCACATGAGTGTACTTGGACTTGAAACCTCCAAGAATGACATTTGGAGGCTGAAGGCTGCTTTAGCAGTCTAGAAAGTGGGACATCAGTGATGAACCAGCAAATGGAGTTCATCATCACTGCCCTGCTCAACAAGCTGGGCTTAGCTCTCCCCTGGATGTCATTCCATTATAATTGCTGGAGGGACACTAGGAGGGACTTCAGAATAACAGGTAAAACTCCGGTCTTCTACAGATCTGCTACCATTTTGATGCAGAAGGTTTTCCTTTGCACACTTGAGACCACCAGAGAGGAGGACATTAACAACTAACAAAAGGCAGGCCATCAGATTTACTGCCTAAACGGTGATGTCACCCGCAGAGATTTTTACATGGCCTCTTACACTTCCCAACTCCTAACCTAAAAGCCCTGAAGTACCTGCACTGTCATATTCCCATCCTCTCTCAGAGAAATCAGCCTGGATGGAAAGTGACAAGTACACACACTAGTTCTGTGAACTCTTAGGAACACTTCCGAAAGCTGAGCTAAGGAGAATGAGAGACAAAATGCCCAAGTTACTGAAAGTGGTAAGTGCCCTAGGAAGCCTGAAATTCTTGAGACACAGACCAGCAACTCTTTCTCTGCTTGTCCTCACTGAAACCTCTAAATAATCAGTATTTTAATGTTCCCTCCATGCCATTTTTTCACCTCCAGTCCATCAACCTCATGGACAGTTCTGCTCATGGAGAAGCCTGTAGTAATTCCATGGGAGCAGAAAGACTGAATCTGATAGGAGTGCAATCAGACCATGAGGATTTAGTAGCAAATTTTACAGGGAAAGAGAGAATTGGGGGTTGGGGCTGTTCTAAAATAAATTGTTTAACCAAACACTAGGTAAGTTCTTTCCTCCTTGATCCTTCCTGAACACAGTTATTTGTCTCAGTAGTTAGATTCACACTCTTTCATGTCCAAGCTAATTTACTTCACAAGATTAACCAGCAGCTGGAGACAGTTGATATCATAGACTTTTACATTAGATTGTCAACAAACATTACATTTCTCTCTCTCTCTCTCTCTCTCTCTCTCTCTCTTTTTTTTTAAACTAAACAGCTGCAGTGATGGCTTTGCTGGTTGGTGGCCGGCTGAGTCTCTCCACAGAAATGTAACAGTCCTTGCCTCAGTTCTCCCATATTCCCAACTTGTTTGGTCTCTGATGGAGAACTTAACTTCCATGGCAAGACACTTAGTAGCACCTAGAGTTGCAATGCATCCAAGAAAAATATACTTCAAAGACCAAGGGAGTCCCTATAGCCTTGACAAAACAAGGGTTCATCCCTTCTCTTTTAGAGGAAAAGTAGTGCTGGAGCAGCTTCCATGTCCTAAGGTAATTGAACAAATAGATTTTAATTTCAAATGAAAGATGGATGGAAGGGGGTTGGAGTCCCTCAGATATAAGCTGTCAATATGAAAACACATTTCAATTGCATTTACAAGGAAATAAAATGTGTTTTGGCTTTTGGACATCTAGAAAAAGGATGATGATCCTTGCAGGAAGAGTGCAGGACAATTTTCTGTTGATGAAATTTGCCTGGCAGTTGTTAAGAAACGTCATCCACCAGGTTTACCAGAGATAGATAATGCCTGAAGTCAGTACTGCACTTCACTCTCTGTTAAAAGTCTGATTAATGGCACTCAACTTTTTCTCCCTCAAAACTATACTCTCCCACTTTTAATGGTTAAATGATTCTCAGAAAGGTCTTTTTTCCCTCAAGCTTGGGGTGAATGGTACAGTTTGCCTGATACAGAAAGTTGTAAAAAGGGAAGGTTGGGCCTTGAATTATGTAAAAAATTCAGGGGTTTTGTCAAGTTCTGCCTCAAACAAAGCACTGGTTTAAAAAGCCCATACCTGGTCTAACCTGCTCTCAGTGATAAATTCTGTCTTTGAGAAGGTAGTCCTGATGGGTTGGTTTTGGAATAGTTCTCCCTTTCAAAGTGTGCATAACACACTTGTGAGCATAAATATTGATGAGTTTTGGTTGTTTTAGTTTAATTGAGACACTAGCTGTCTTGCAGGCAAATGGATCTGGAATAACTGCTAGAGCACTCAGTTTTGCAAATCATTACACAAGGGTGAGATTACAGTCAAATATTTTATGTTAATATGCTTAAGTACTTAGAATTATGGAAGCTTTTTTATCAATAAGTGCAAAATTATTGCAGCAATTCTGAATATCAGGAGGGTTTGAAAGCCTGTAATTAATTTTGCATACATTTGAAATAATCAGAATAATTTCAGAATAATAAACCAGATCAATCCCTGGGAAGACTCACATAAAGGGAATTATATCCCACCTGAAATAAGTTTCTTTCTCTGTCACTTAGATAATCCATTTAAAATCCCCAAAAGGCTAACAATTGTCATTGGAAACACAAATTATAGTCTGCATATGTTACCCTGTTATGTCCAAAGAAAAATACCTACTGATTTGAATAGGCTCTAGATCAGGTCTTATACTGTACATCTAAATTAGAAATTCATCTGTCTCTGGGACAGAAACTTACCAAGTTCTCCCTTACAGAATACAGTTCAAAATCCCTTCTGTTTCTGAGGAAGTACTTTTTTCCACATTTCTTATTTTCACTTGTACTATTCAAAGACCGAAAGCAAGGATTTACATACAAGGTACTAAATAATCTGCTGAATTCAAATCAGTTTCCATCGGGTAGATATAATTTTTTCCGTCCGCATTTAAGGTAAGCACACTGGACCAGCATTTTTTAAAATAAGCTGATGCAATGTAAACAGAATGAAAAAACAGGTAACTCTTTGCAGATGCCCATGGCACAAGTCAGAAAATGGAGGGCAAGAGCAGGGAAGCAAGCAGCAGCAGAGAAAGCAATCAGGGCTTTCTTGCCCACAAGCCCAAGCCAGGATCACCCTGGGGTGTTGGGACTGCATTGACGGCCTTGGCTCTTGTATTCAGAGAGAAGGACAGAGGTAAATAGCTAAAATTAGCTTTTTCCTCATTCCTATTTTCTGAATTCATGGTTTCATTTGCATGATGAACTTCAGCGAAGCCAACACACTAGGTAGGTTACTTGTACTTGTCCTATGAGTGGCTGTTCTTTGACTCAGTTAGTGTCTGAGCCCTTGTAGTAATTTATTGGCAGCTGTCTCGGCTCAGCTTGGCCCTGCCACAGTGTCTCAGCTTGCAAGGAGAGCCTTTATTTTCCATCATATCCTCTCCCTGCAGGTGAACAGCAAAGTCCAGACAATTTGCTCTGTGTGTCTATCTGGGTCAGGCTTTCCATGGTGCTCAAGGAGTCCCTTCTTGCTCTGCCCAAACTACCAGCTCCTATTAGTTCTGCCCATAATATTCCAGTACTTCTGGGGCTCACATTCATTGTCCTCACACTGCTAGTTTATGAAACACTGTTAGTGTTTCATAAAACTCATGGAGTCAGATCCAAATGCTGAAGGGAAGAGAATCACTGACTCCTACAGGCATTGAATCAAATTTTTCCTTTACTGAAAGACAGGCAGTCTTTGCAGAGAGGGCTGAATCAAAAAGTTCAGTGGAGCATCATTGGTTTTGCTGTTTGAGTTCCTGAAGGGTAAATATCAAATAAAAGCATATGAAACCAACCCAAGAAATGGCTGGAATGAGTAGCTCCTGTCTATTTCATTTTGAAAATGTACTTTGGCAACAACTTCTTTACAGTTAATCCTATGAGCAGCCACTGAGACACTGCTGAAAGTTAAGAGCATCACCTCAGTACCTGAAACAGTGCTAATGAAGCCACAGAGCTGGGTTACTCTAGAGAAGAAATGGAGAGATGTAGAAAACAGATTTCTGTTTTCTTTTAGCATTATTTCTTTTAGCTGGAGAATCCAAAGGTAAATAGAGTAGGCCAGGAGGTCCAGTCAGGGTGTCACATGGAGAAGGGGAAGCCATGCCTAGAAGAGAAGCAGCCCACAAGCACAGCACTGCTGCTCAAAGCTCTTTGCCCAGGCAGTGATGTGGAAGCTTCACCTCAAAAACAACAAGTGTACAAACATTTTTGCATGGCTGAAAGGTGCCCAGCTGAAAAAGTTCAAGTTTGGGGCACTGCTACTCCTAACACTTTCCCTCTTCCTCCTGGGGGACCAATTCCCAGAAGCAATTGGATGCAGCACTGACCTTTAAGGACTTATGAAATGCAAACACAGCTTTATTTATTTCCTGACCCTTGGCTCAAAACATGTGCAGCTTTATAAATCAAAAGAAACCACTGTGATTTAGCAACCTCTTCTGTCTCTGCCTAATTTTGCCAAAAGACAAAGGCCACACTGTGATATGACGTTGTGTTGCAGTGACATTTGAGAGCTATCAGTTGGGCTCCTGCTTTTCATCTTGCATCTTGTCTAGCAGGACAAATCTTGGCTGCCAGGTAAAGGGCCACAGCTGGAGATTTTAGTCAAACAGAGAAAACAGATTGAAAATGGAGCCTTCTTCCTCAGAAACATCTTGAGTTTCTGTTCCAGACAAGATAGTTAAGTTGGCAGTCTCAACTTCTCTTGTCCATCCAGTATGTGATAGAAAAGCTGCTGCTCCTGCTGCTCGTTTTGAACCTCTACTAGAAGAAAAAGTTGAACAAGTTTTGCCAGATCAATCCTTGATCTGGGCCATGAGCATAGGTGCTAATTTTTTTTGAGGAGAGCTCTTGGCAAAGCTTTTCATCCCTCTTCTTCCTGAAGAAACTCTGGAAATTTGTTGGAAGCAATTGGTTCCAGTCAGTTTGGTGGGGTGATGCTAAAACGGCATAGTGTTTGATGAAGGATTCTTCAAAAATAAAGCACTGGGAAGGAGAGGACTTCTGCAAATATGTGGAACTGAGTCCATGCAAATGCTCATTTGTCAACCTAATCTTCATGGACTCAGCAAAATGGAAAGTGATTCTCCAGTATCTGCCTCATCTGATAAGCCTGAAGCACTAGCAGCAGCAGGTTGTGCTTCTGGCATGGTAAACCAGTTCCTTTGCACATGAAAGAACTCTCAGGATGTCTGGTAGGGCAGATGTAGGTACATATATAGTAAGCCTGTACAAGGTAGGAGATGAGGATGGTAGGAAATGTCCTGATTTTGCTTCTCAGGTTATTCTCAGCAAATCTTGACACAGTATTTCTTAGCAGCAGAAATACTGAAAAAATAGGTTTTGGTTATTTCTGATCACTTTAAGCCCAGGAAGTGGAAAGATCGTGTCATCATATTGTGTTTTTTTTTGTACTTGATCCATATCTTGGTGTACCAAAAATTTATATTATATCCTTGTGGCACCTGCTGAATGTAGAAAAGATAGATGTGAGCATCATGTTAGTACCTACAAATTCATTTCACATTGAAGTGGCTGAAAACAACTAGTATTTGTGTTTCTAACATAAGTAGTGATGCTTTGGAAAATTCTACACTTCTCTGCTCCCAAATAACAAAAGCACAAGGAGGATTATGACTTAGAACTGTATCGTAACATTTTATTCAGCCTCAACTTTAGATTTAAAATGCCCCTATGAGGCATTTTTAATCTCCACCTTCATCTTTTTTTGAATCAAATTTTTAGTTATAATAACTTTGTCTTTCTTGGTTTGGAAATGATGACAACTAACTTGTCTCCTCTGCATTTTTTTGGTACTCTTCTATTATGACCCCTGTTTCAAGAGAGATGACATCACCTGCCATGAACCTGTAAGTTGTGTAATAAACAGCACCTGATGCTCTCTCATCAGACCCAGGTTTGAAGGAAGGCTGCCTGAGGAGAAGTCCAGACCCGCAGTCGATGCTAGGAGCAGCCTCTGCGGAGGAGAATGATCCCTTATCACCATGACTCCACAGACAGACTCTGGTTGGTGACTGACTCCACCTGATACTTCACCACACAATAATAACGCTTTTCTAGTTGGCTTTTCCTGTCTCTCCAGTCTCTACACCCTGAGGAGCTGCTTTCATGGAGATGAACTGGTTTGTCCCAGCCCAGGGAAGCCAAAGGCCCCAGGCATTAGCGGTGTGCTCAGCAAAATCCAGAAAAAGGGCAGCACATGGATAACCCCAAAGCTGCACCAGCAGCAAAGACCATTCCCATAAAATACATCACTCATATTTCCTGGTGAGTCAACCCTCCTTCCTCCCCTCAGGTCAGACTAAGAAGAGTGCAAGAAACAGGTTTGGGGTTTTCCTGTCCATCCTACATTACATGGGGATGTAATGACAGCATTGCAGCTGGCAAAGCTGCACAGCTGTCTACAGGAGTCACACACTGTCCTTCCTGTCTCCGTGGTGAGTGGATATGCTTTTATGGCACACTGGATATGACACAGTCCAGTGCTCAGTGACTGCTGAATGCTCAACAATGGCATCGATCAGGGACTCTGGGATTTGCCAGAACAAGTGCTGTTCAGGAAGAAATTCCCTTTCCACTCCTCCCCTCCCCTTGTTGTCCTTAACCCTTCTTGCTTTTCTCCCCATCTTTCCTTCTTTCCTTTCTTCTTTCCTTCTATCTCTCCTCATTCTCTTCCTCCTTCTGGAGAACAGCTCATACTGTTGTTTATCATCATATAACATTGCTGGCTGTCCGGAAACTTTGGAAACCAAGGAAAACAGACCTTGTGACAAAAAGTGAACAATAGCTTCAAGGGCACTCAGCTCTTGGCAGCACGAGTACCATGGTGAGTTCAGCATCTGGCATGACGGACTCTGAATTAGGATGACAAGAGGACAAGGAAGCACAGAATAACACTAGGAATAGATGAAGAAAGATGCATTGCTTTCTGGAATGAGATGGGCAAAGCAATCCTGCAGGTATTTGCTTAGAATTCTATGCTGCACCATGATCCATATTCAAAAGTTTGATGTATTTTCTCAGAACATCTGGCATAAACTGGTCTGCAGACTTTCGAAAACTTCTTAGTTTTGAAGGCAGCAGAGTTACAAGCTTCTGTATTATCAGTTCTTTGTCTCCTCTGCCATTCTTTCTCTTTTTAGCTCTTCTTTCTCCAGCGGTGAGGATTGGTCAGCTCATACACTGGTTAGAGTCAATTTGACAATCTGCAGACACTAATGAAGGTGTTTGGGTTAATTGCTGTGTATGTTTGAGTAGCTATTCTTTATGATAGTTTTTCTTCCATGAGTCAACTTATGCTTGTTTCAGATTTCACAAGAACTATTTTACAGCAAAAAGCCTCCCATTACTTTAAGTCCTTCTACAAAGGCACACCAGGAGGCTGGTATCATTTATGTGCAGTTTCCACTCTTTATAGATTTCAAGGGGAGGTTATATTCTATTTATAGAATTCAATTGAACAGTTCAAATAAACCACAAACCATAAGAGATGCTGACAACTGATGTCATTTGACACATGTCTAGAGTGGTTAGCTGTCCATCAACTTTGCAGTATAGCTTGGCTGAACCAAAAATTATGTTGTTAACATAGAAGGGTACTATTTCAGCAAAGTTCTTTCAGAAAGGAACTATGTCAGAAATGCATTGACTTTACAACAAGATCAAAGCAGATCACAGCATTAGACAGTTCCTCCCTTTGACTGAATCTGGTGGATGTAAAACAGCTTTGAGAAGATGCTTCTATGAGAAATGAGAGATATGGGTCAAATCCTTTCAGATGTGGGTTTTACATTGCCTACATGACTGCTTGTGTTTGAAGAAGAGGTGGCCACTGTCATCAGCATTTCATTACTTTATAATGTTAATCTACTATTTAACTTTTTTTTTTCACTATAATAAGGAAGGATCTCATTTTGGGTTGAGTAAAGTATGTTCCACAAACTAGAAGAACATTCTACAGTTTTTCTTGTGAATACAAATACAACCCATATATCTCTACTATGGATCAGTTCAAACCAATTTCAGTTCAACTCTGATTTTTTTGGCTCAGCTACCCAACTCAAAATTTATTCAAATTATCTTATGAGTCAGAACCTCATAAACATAAGTGAGATGCACATGTATAAAACATGCAGGAGTCTCTCTGCCCAAGAGTTTATTCTCAAAGTCAGGTGTCAGAAAGGTTCTTATCTCTATGAAGATTTTAGTAAGTCTGTGCAGGAACTGGAAAGCTAGCCTGGACTATGACTATTTTAATCAGTACCCAAGCCAGAAGCTCTTCTTTCCCTGCTGCTCAAATTTCCAACTTCCTTTCTGCAGAAAAGCTACTCTGGTTCTGGTGGTTCAAGGCTCTCAGAAGGGCTGATTCCCCTTGAGTGCACATGGTAGCTCTTCAGAAGCCATTAGACATATTAGCTCAGCACTGAGATTAGAGTCAAACAGGGGCTCTGTGTTCAGACAGAACCTCTACAGCAGGAACAAGCTCATCTTTTCTAGGTCTTGGAGCACTCCTCTGCTATCACCTACCGAGTGCATCTGCTGTGGCATGCACTGTGTGGCATGCCGAGTGCATCTGCTGTGGCTGTTTTAACTGCAGCTTTGGATCTGAGGGCTAGACTTGATTCAGCACTCACAAGGAATCTTCTCTGAATAAGCAGAGTAGGCGTTGAGTTTATAAGAAGTGTCACAGTGGCTGTCTGAGACAAGAAATTACTTTAAGAGGTGAAATGTTTTAACAAGTTTCTAATATAGCTGTGCTGGGCAGAAGAAGTAAATGAATCTCAAGTTGTTATGGAACCTCCTGTATACATGTCATAAACAGCAGTGTGAAAAGCTCTGAGAAAGACACAGGAGACAGAAATGCAGATTAGGGAGGAAAGCAGAGGTGGGTGAGAAATGATCTAAGTGTTGGCATTGTGTACAGTACAGTGGACATTGCTCATCTCCATGAACAGCATGGCACTTTGCTACCCCCCTCCCTCCCTGGAGGGGCTGCCTCGAGGCACTTCTCACTGGGTGGGGGGAGAATTATCATCTTCTCCATGCAGATGAGAAAACCAAGGCAGGGAACGGTCAAGACCAACATTTTAAAAACTGATTTTTGGTAGCTTGACTTCTTCATGTCTAAAGGAAAGCCAGTCTATTTTCCTTAGCAAAAGCTATGACTTTCCTGGACCTCATGACTTTCATGAACCTCATGACTTGCCCAAGTGTGGACTATTGTCTGCTCAGCACATATGAAAACAAGGTCCAAGGTGTCTCAGATTCAGTATTTGAGATGAGTACATGGGATATGTTGGTCTTTTAAATGCTACTGTAGCTCATACAGAAAGTTACCACTAATATTTCCTTTTCTAATATAGTGAAGGAATCTTTTTTTAAAAATAATATATCTGATTTGGATGTCACTTATCACAGCTTTTGTATTCACATTGGAATACAAGCTGTCCACAAATAACATGGAGGTATTTATGGAGTTGCATTTGCTTGTTTTCTGACATTTGTATGAGTAAACTCATCTGACTTCATAGGGCAGATGAGGAAACTGCATCTTCCCTACATGCCACGAAGAACTGTTATTTTTTCTTTTGGATAGGGGTATTGCAGCTCCCCTGACAGCACTACACCCACCCTCTGTCTTGCTGAGTTTTACACTGCCTTCAGTGACAGCACAGATGCTGGAGTTGAGCTGCTTGGTGATTGTCAGGCAACGTGTCCACAGAGTGGTGGCATTCTTTTAGCAAGGATTTCAAGCATTGAAAAACTCCTCACTGAACCAAGATGAAACCAAGCTGACTGCCTGACACAGATCTAGATTTTCTCAGGGCCACTTTGCAGTTGGAAATGTCAGGGAATTCAGACTGCTTCAGTGAGCACCAACCCAAATTCTGGTGCCACACCTCTCTTTGCTCAGGTGCACACTTTGGCTCTACCACAGTGCATTCTCTTTTCTGCTTTTTTCCCAGCTTCCATATATTAAGCCCACCCTGTTTCTATTTGTGCAAATATCCAGTTCCTCATATGGCTTTAGGAAAGAAAACAATACACCTCTACACACACCACAGACATTTTGGAAAACCTGTAGCTTGCATTCAAATGAATCTTTGTTATTTTTATTTATTCGCAATGAACTCTCCTCTGTTAACTATCTATTGAATAATGACTTTTGGACAGGCTAACTGCACCTTGACACTGTCAGATTTCTGTGATGTTCTTTCATTTCTCTCTCCTTGACTATTTTCTGAGCTGTTAAATAGCAGCTATACATATAATGGTCTCCAGGATCTTCACAGGCTTTAGGAGACAAACACAGACAGGAACAGATTTAACAGAGTTTATACTGCCCCAACAATCAACTCTGGCCACTTGTGAAAGCTGCAGCATGCCTGTGTTTCATGAAGACAGTTTTTTACCAAGGACGAGTTTCTCCCATACTGCCTGCAAAGTTTTGTTGCCCTGGAAACATGTATTGTTGTTATGTGGAAACATCTGTGAGATGTATGGGAACACCAAGGTGATTTGGATGAAATAAGGCAATGGAATGGCAATAAAGGTGTGCTTAACTGTGCTTACAAAAAGTTATAGATGAGAAGTATTATTCATCAGCAAACTACAATACTGTGCAGAATTTTAAAATAATTCACTTCTGAAGTTCTTCTTTAAGCAATTGATGCTTGTCAGATGTGGAAAAAAGGAGGGAAGTTATAATGAAGAAGATTAGGAGGTACTAGTTACTGTTATTTCCTCAATTTGAGACCTATGCTTGAATGCCTTTGTTATATAAAATAAGTACTTTGTTTTTTCCTTCAACTTACAGTTTCATTGTACAAGAAGAAAAAAAAAGCCTCAAGGTTTTGAAAAGCCACAGTTTAACTGTGGTTTAACTGTAGATTTGCCTTTAACATGCTTTATTTGATCAGTAGAAAGTCCCTGTATAAACTCTCTTATTTATCTTAATATATAATAAACCCTTCAGTTACTGAATAATTGAAAATCAAACTAGCTTGATCCAGTTTAACTAGGTCCATTCAAAACCTAATTTAGGGCTTGATTAAATGGTGCTACTGTAAAGTTAAATAAACGAAATGCCAGTAAAAGCTATTTTAGGAATTGCCACTCTTGCTGAAGGGTAAGGAGTTTAAAACCAACTTATTTAATTTACTTTAAGAGTTACTAAGATAAACTATTCTAAGTGCTTCTGTGCAGAAAACCCTGCAGAGCTATAACAATGGACTCTAGAAAACTGCTGCTTAACAAAAGTACAAGTGAAGCACAGAAACAGAAAGCAACTAAACTTTGCACCTTTTAGAAACAAAAATCAAAATACAACACTTTTCCCCTTGCCCCTTAGAGGAGTGAAAAACACAATTTTAACTACATTTTCTGTTTTCTTGCCACTGCTGCTACTGTTTTAGCCCTAGCAGTGGGAACACTGGTCATGATATAACTGTGCCAGCAGAAACAAGCTGGGCTCAGAGTCCTGATGAGCGAGGTGGAATCCAGCAAACACCTTTTGTGGAATCCAGCAAACACCAATCGTTCTTGTAGTGTCAGGAGTTTCGCAGCACGAGTTTCACTTCACAGATACATTCTCCATAGAGGGCTATATGAGCAGAGAATATATTTTATAGAGATCTGATTACATTAAAAATTCCCTGAAAGGCTTATCCCAGAGAGTGCCGGGCCTGGAGCTGCAGATGTCGGAGCTCATCCCACTCCCGAGGAGAGCGATGTTCGCGGCAGGGTTCTGTCCCCTAGTGGGCACAGCGAGACGCTCCTTTACAGCTTGTGCATGGGGAATCTCCCTCCCGTGAAACCGGGAAGGATTTGAATATGAATGTACAATTCACATTCCTTACTCATGTCCCCCTCACCATGGCCACCAACAGGCCCAAATGAATTACACAGTTCATCTGAGTAGTTATGGAGAACTTAATGAGAAATTTTTATTCACTTTTTAGTTTGTTTTCTTTTCTATGTGCATTTTTAAAAGATGTTAGGCATTTGCTTTCCTTATTCCCAGGACAGACCTCATTTCAGTTAAAGTCATTGTCTTCAAAGAGAGCAGAGCAGCATGAACTCACAGTTTTCCAAGTCACACGAAGAGGTCTGCTGATTGCTCAGAGCCTGAGATTCCCTGAAGGATTTGTCCCAAGATCTGAAAAGCCAAAGAGATACCAACAACCTTAAAGGCAGGCTGCTTGTCAGACTGGTGCATTTGTCTCTTAAAGGGAATTTTCATCCTTTAGCAAAACTGTAGAAAACTTGTACATAAGAAGGCAGGAGAAGCTGTCTGAGTAAGACAGTGGCCCAGAGAACAACATGGCAGCAGGAGCTCTGCTCCCAGGCAGGCACTGGGCACTCTCACTGGGGATCCTGCTTGATGGACCTGTTCCTAAAGGCAAGATTTTGGTGGCATTCCATACACTTGGATGCATCACTGACTGCTTTGTGACTGCATGCTTTACCAGATTTAATTCCTGTTCCCTTCTCCTTTAGAAAGAAGCCATCTACACAGCTCCTGTGATGCTGCAGACCTGGAAGGAATGGACCACGAGGTGATCTCAGGTCTGTGCAACACCATGAGGGATTTGTATTGAGTGAACATTCAGGACAGATCTTATGAGTATCCCCTCAGCATGAAGTTGAGTTTCCAAGGGTCAGACCCATAGCCTACAGTCTAAGGGACTTTGGATCCGTACTTAGCTCTGTTTTAGACAGAAGGATATACCACACTCTTTAATACTAAGGCTTAAACCTGAACTTAGATAACTCAGGTTACAGCTGAGGCATCAGGGATACACCAGTGTGGGAACACTCTTTAAGAATCTACACAGGAGTGAGATGCCAATATACAATTCCTGTCCACAGGTAGCACTCTGTCATGAGCCCTGGTTGCTTGCTATACTCTCTCATGAATGAGATCTCCTTCAGCTATGAGGAATATGTTTGCTTTGGTATTCAGTAATGACCTTTCCTTGAAGGACTGCAGATCTATGGAGTGGAATAAACTGAGCAAGACTCCTGGAAAGTAATGTCTATTCCAGAACAAAACTCCAGTGTGCTGGGCCTGACACTATTCATATCTTCTGTGCAAGCACAAGAGGTTTTAATGTTATTTTGACAGATGGTGTCATGTCTGTTTCCATTCAAAAGCCAAGGGAGCATCTCTGTTTGGATTTCTGTCAGTAGTCCTATTTCCGAGTATTATTTACATCTCCTGAAATAAAACAGTCACAATTCCATGGATATATTTGGAGGACTTCCACAGTTTATGACCAAAGACTCCCTGAGATTTCCTACCATAAACATCTCAGTACCAAAATGGGATACATTGGGGCAATCCCAGAGAATGTCCCTGTGTACTTCAGAACAACTACTCTGGTGAAACACACTTACCTCCCAAGCCATGAAGCTGGGATGCAGCTGGGCATGTGATTTCCCTGGCAATGAGCACCCTCTGCATTATCTGAGAGATCCTTCAAGGAAATGACTGCACAGATCTGCTAAGAAAAGAAAAAAAAAAGAAAAATAAAGAAAAAAGCAGAAATATTTTTGATGTCCATATGATACAGAGCAAGGCTTTGCTCAAAGAGCCCGTTAACTTGCTCACAGGTCAGATGCTTCTCATGTGATGCAGCTAGGAAAAAACATGTGAAAAGGCATTCTGACTGAAAGCTGCATGGAAGTAACACTCATGGATGGAAAGACAAAAATAACTATTTGTCTTTCTATTATCCACTTTAGGTTACAGAAGAGGAACACTGAGCTAACATAGATTTTTGCCTCATGCTACAACAGAGGCAGGCAGGATACGCATTCTAAGAAAGACAGCTGGGTTTCACATACACATGCTCTCGTGCTTCCATGAAGGTTGAAGTACATGAATTTTTTTCCTAAAACCCCTTGCTAGGCTGCACAAGACCTACACCTCTTTGCATTTGTCCATCAGGGTGAGAGCAAAAAGGGATGATCTAGTAAGAATATGAAAGAAGAAAGGAATTTGTCCCTAAATTTTAGTCCAGAGTAGGTACCAGTGCACCCTTCAGGCAGCAGAGCAGCACTTTTGAGAGATAGAAAAAGCTGCAAGTTTAGCTTCTAAAGCTGCTAATAAAGGGCAACTGGGCTTGTAAAACAAGTTCCTATCCCTTCAGCCCCTAGAAGAAGGAGCATAAGAACAACTTCCCTATCTCCTGCACAGATCTATGGCAAGCTCAGCTGGATCGACAGCTGCCAGTGAGCTGAAGAGTAGCACAGTTCAGTTCAGTTTGGCTTTGAAGTTGTAAAATGTTTTAAAACAAATAAATACTTTTACTATTATCCCAAATTTGTGTTAAATATTTATGCTCCATGTAAAAGCAAAGGGGAGTAAAATGACTGTTAGCTGTGGAAAATCTGATTGCAGTCAAAATTATTCCTTCCCTTAATGTTAAACTTAAAAAAGGAACAGAGCATAAAATGTGTGAAGGATTCAATTCATCTGAAAAATACCCATTTAAAAAAAATCTTCATCTGGACCAAGTGTGTGGTGAAAAGGAACTCAAGAGCTCAGCACAAAGGTAGGCACAGCCTTTGAGGGAAACCTTTGTGGGAGGTCGGAGCCCTGATAGTGAGGAGCTCTTGGCTAGTAAAGAATACAGCCAAGCACAGAGTTTATCAGTTGTTCCAGACTGACATTACCATGGCAAACCCCAGCTGGCCATGCTGGGAAAAGCAGCTTTCTGGTGCTCTGAAGAACTTTCCATGTAACTTAGTTCTGTGTGCAGTGTTCAAAATAAGAATTAGGAAGGTGTATCACTTCTCACTGATGTTTTGCAAGAAATTCAGGGAAAAGAATGTGATGGCCAAGATTTGGAATCTGCAAAAGATTCCATTTTGTCCAATGATTTCTAGTGAGGCAGTGGATATATTTGTACCTCATGTCTCCTTCATTACCATCTTACTTTTCATTCCCTTTGTATACAGAATCACCATGGGTGGCACAGAGCAAAGAGGAATGTGAATCTCTGCTGTAAATACTCCCTGTCTCTGTGCCTGAGGTGCTTCTTGAAATGACAACAGCAGCAGAGGGAAATTGCTGTGACTCCAGTTCATGTCTCTGCCCCCACAGATGATGAGCAAGTGCTACAGAGCTGCCAGAATCTTAATTTCACTTGACTACTGCTTGATAAAGCAATGGGAACAGAGGCAAGAGTGGTTTGTGTGCTGATTGAAGAACAATTTCATGTAACTACTGGATTATCTTACTTACTATCACGCTGCTTTTTTTTTTTTTTTAATTTGGACTTTTTTTGGTTTGGTTTTTTTTTGTTTTTTTTGTTTGTTTTTAACAAAAACTCTTACGGTCTGCAAATACAAACTCCCCACAACCATTTCAAATAGGGTGAAATCGTCATTTTTCTTATTCACCCCTCTGATCTATAAACTGAGCAGGGGTCAGACAATTTCAGAACTATTTGGCCATTTCCTCTGGTTTCTCTGTTTACTCCTCCACATTTCTCTCCTGTTATTCCTTTTATTTCCATCAGGATCTGCATGCTTATTTACTGAAGGGATAAGTTGAAGAGCATTTAAGCCATCCAGTACTTGAAATGAGTCTACAAGAAAGACATTAATGGACTTTCACAAGAGCATGTAGCGACAAGATAAGGGGGAATGGATTCCAACTGTAAGAGAGTAGGTTTCGCTTATCTATTAGATATTATGAGGAAGTTCCGTACTGCGAGGGTGGTGAGGCGCTAGCACACGTTGCCCAGACAAGCTGTGGATGCCCCATTCCTGGAAATGTTCAAAGACATGTTGGGCTTTGAGCAACACGGTTTAGTAGAAACCTCTAAACCACGTAAGGCATTGGAACCGTACGACAGGCAACGCCCCTATCAACTCCGCCCATTTTGGGACTCCGCGTGACCCAGGGCCCGGACACCGCCCGCCCCCGCCCCGCCATGGCGGCGCCGCCGCCTCACAGGCCGCTACCGGGCCCCGGGAGGGCGAGGACAGCCGCCTTCCTATTGGCCGAGCCTCTTCCTGTTCTTCTCTCCTATTGGGGAAGAGTGGCCTGTAGGCGGGCATTTGCCCTGAACGACGGCTGCGGCGGCGAATGGGCGGGCGCGACCGTCTCCCTCGGCCGGCGCTGGGGCGGGAGCCAATGGGAGCGGCGGGGGGCGCGTGCGGTGCCGGGAGCAGGTAAACAGCGGTGCTGGCTGGGGCGCGGTACCGGGATGCGGGATGGGGATGCGGGGTTGGCACCTTCTGCCGGAGGGATACTGCGGGCTATGGACGGGGCGGGACGGGCCAGGACGGGCCTGGGCAGCCGCTGGCATTCGCGCGGGGTCTCGGGGTCGCCGGGCTCCCAGAGCTGCCTGTGTCTCTGTGTGGATATACGTACATGTGTATGTTCTTATATAGGTGCATATTATATATAAAACCCCCACATATTTAAATGTGTGTTTGTGTATGTACGTGTGTTAAAATATCTGTATACCTATTTCTCCTGGCCGGTGGCGGGGTGTCCCGGCTTTCATTTGGAAGCGCCTCCGGCACACATTCAGGGGCAGCCAGATTTTTTAAGCGTTCGAAAGGGCAACTGGGGAGCAAGAACATCTGCATGGGAGCAAGGTCTCCTCTGGCTTCCTGCAAAATCTCTTTCTGGCGGGGTGGGGCTTGTCTTGGTGTTTTTCTTTCCCTTTTCTTTCATGTTTGTTGTGTGTGTCTCCGGCCGGGCACTTGGACGCACAGGGAAGTAGTCCCAGCCCCGCTGTGTACCTTTGTCCCCTGGGGGACCAGGGGAAAGCAGCCGCTCGGCTAGCACACAGGAACTCAGCCCCAACATAGGTGTCCTTGGGTGTCCCCAAAGTGTCACCTCCAGCCCCTGCTGGCTCTGATGTCCTCAGCAGCATTGGGACCAATGCGAGCTGCTGCTCCCACATGTGAAGGGCGAGCCGGGCTTTGAGGTTTTACTTGTGTGAGTAGTTCTGCAGGGCTGTGGTGCCTTTATGCTGTGACAAGGAGTTGGCTGATAGTGAATTTGGGCTCTGTACTGGCAGAATAATCCTGACACTCTCGGGGTAGGTCTGATTTTAGCTGTGCCGGTAGAATCACCCTTTGGTATCTTATGCCTTTCTTGTGGGACAAGAGAAAGTAGTGCTAGTTCAGCCAGAATGTAGAAAGAACGCTGCAAATCTTTACAACTTCCCATAGCATCTTGTGTTTTGTTATTTTTGCATTCTGTGGCTGAAGTGAGTGGTATTTGCACACTGAGATGGTGTGTTCCAAGTTCCCTGTCATTTTAGCAGCACATCCATCCTGACTTTATTTATTGGCAAGGTCATGGAAATCTTTCCTCCTAATTTTGGCCCCACCACTTCTGATTTCTTAAAAGTTTATTTCCGTCTCTTCTTATTTTCCAAGAGCAGTGGTTGGTGCAGCCAAAATTTAGGAGACCATCAGGCTCTCAGTATCATCCCAAAGCTTTCTCTTGATCTAAATATAGTAAAGAAAATATGTTTCTCTTCATCTGATTGCCATCAAAGAGAACAATATGGATAAGAAGGAATTTTAACTCTCAAGTGGATAATTAAGTATTCTGCCAGACTACA
Organism: Anthoscopus minutus; assembly: GCA_013399455.1. Classification (NCBI taxonomy): domain Eukaryota; kingdom Metazoa; phylum Chordata; class Aves; order Passeriformes; family Paridae; genus Anthoscopus; species Anthoscopus minutus. The sequence continues at coordinate 29,011 of VWYI01001551.1, read as the reverse complement.
GCAACTATTCTGTTATTCTGTGCTGTATGTTCTAGTGGTATTATTTGTGATGGGTGAAATGAAAGCAAAGGATTTAGATTGTTTGCAGCATGAAAATAAAAGGCAAACTGAGGCTAAGTCTTAATGTTAGAGAACTGGCCCAGTTTAATCAAAAGCTGTTTAATCAAAATCCATAAAGCTGTTTTTTCACAGTTGAGGAAAGAGGTCTCTTGCATGAAGGACATCTAGAAAGAGAATTGGTGACTCCTGCTTCCCTTCAGGATTCACAAGACTTTTGTAAAGCAGGAGTAATTGTATTCCCACCTCAGCTCCTCTAAGAAGCACATAACTACTGGCCTAGTTTTTGTCCCCTTTCATTTTTGCCATACAGTTTTGAGAGTTGGGTCATTTTGCTTTTAAGCATTTTATGATTTTTTTGAATGGGACCTGATGGTTTGAGAGGCAGAGAGGAGAACCTTGCCAGATATAACTTAGTGTTCAGTTTGATAATGGACTGGCACGTTGTTTAATGTACTTGGTAGATCATGCTCTAAAGCTTTCTGTGAATATAGATACAGCGTACATTTATTTTAGTGCTCCACGTTTCCCATTCCTGAGCTGTCCTTCCCCCTTTTTCAGCTCAGCCTAGTCAATACCCACAGATGTATTTGCTGTCATGAGCATGAGTAGAAAAGAAGGCTCCCTTGCTTTCCATTATGGTGTATGCAGCATCCTTTCTACAGGCTCTTCTCCTTAGTTTAAGTAGTGAAATGAGACCAGAAAACAGTGTAGCTTTGTAACACCTCTCTCTTAGCTGCCTGGTGCTCTGTGGCTCCCTTTTTGTTTGTCAGGCAAGTTCCTGGCTTTCTGTTTTTCCCCCTGCTCAGCCCAAACGGTGCTGTCATGCTGGGCACATGTGTGAGAGTGACCAGGCTGGTCCTTCTTCCCCTGGAGGACAGACTGCTCAAACCACAGCTCTCTCTGGCAGCCAGCACAGCCTTGGTGCCCGTTCAAAGTGCACCTCTGATGAATAAATAGTGGCATTAGACAAAATCTCTGCTGGATCCATGGTGGGGCAGAGGGGGAGGGCCAGTGTTCCTGCCGCTCTAAACCGTATGTTCAAGGCTCCTGCTTAGGTAAGAGCCACAAACCCGCACTGCCAAGGGTTTTGCAGACCTGAGGTGAGGGTGGGCTGCTTGTCTGGCAGCAAGCAGAGGGTTTGTCACCTTAGGGCTCAATCCTATTGGAATGGGGATGCACAGTGCTCTGCATTCCTGGTGTGGGCACTGCCACTGGGGCTGCTCCCATTGCCACTCTCGGGGCCAGCCCTGCTGGGACCTGGCTCTGTGACAGCAAAGGGAAACTGGGCACCTCATTGTCTTTTCAAAAGCAGGACACAGCTGATGAGCACCTGGTGTTGGCACCAGAGTTGGAGGGTGGTGAGACAACCCCTTGGGCAGGACAGTTTAGATGAATCTGAGGCAGCTGTGACTTCAGTGTCTGCCACAGGAGTCCTGTAAAGTCTTGGCTTTATTGGGGTGTGTTTGTGTCAACCCTCACTGGAACCATGGCTGTGGAAACAAGGGACAATGAAGCTGTGTTCAGGTCTGAATCTGCTTACTGACCAGAAGTATCATGGCACCTTTTTATGTCCATATACTTGTTGGGGGAGCATAGGAGAAAATGTCCTTAAAATTGGCTGTATTTCAACATGAGTTTATTTCTTCCCATGTAACTGTGAAGGTTAGTAACTGGCACAGTGGTTTTGCTAGTGGTTTAACTCCTGCAGTGAGCATAACTAGGGTATTGAAAGTAGGCTAACTGGCTGTCCCTTCAAAGTCCTCTGCAGAATTGCTATCTTTATGTAGCAAAAATGACTTCTTAAATAATGTGAGAAAAAGTTCTTCAGTATTTTCATTGGGTTGTTGAAACCTAAATATTGGTCCCGAACTATCAGTGAGTAAAGCTTTATTTATTTCCTCCCCGGTCTCTGATATCAGCAGAAGAGTTACTTGAGATTTACTTAAATTCCATAGGTCACAGATCCTGGGGCATGCATAACTTATCCTGTTCCTCATCCAGAAATATGTCATGATTGAATGACTTTAGGTATCTTGACTTCCTTAAAGACCTAAATCCTACAACTGGAGCAGAATCTAGCATCCCAGCTGTAAACTGTGAGCCCTCATGTGCTCAGTCAACAGTGTATTAAGCATCCAAAGAGGAGATCTTGTTCCCTGTAAGAAATAACCACACAAGTGTTAAGCAGGTCGGTGAGAACATGGGATTACTGTGAAGCTGATAGGGCTGGTGTGAGGGTTAGTCGTGCTTCTGTTTCCCATAACTGTGCCACTTTTATTACCAATGGAGGAACAAAATGATATGAAAAAGCAAGAGAAGCCAGGGGAGGAGCAGATGTCTGAGAAACATTTCACTTGAGTGGATTGAGTTGATGTTCTAAAATTTCTAGAAGGTGCAGATTTGTTGAGGAGGCTGTGAAAGAAAGGGGGGGTCTCCTACTTCTCCCTCTTTCTTTCCTCCAAAGTGAATTTCAGTTTCTTTAGTGAGAAGCAAGAATATCTCACAGATCTTCAAAGTATCTACTCTGACGTCAGGGTCTGCTGCTTGGGCTGTGAATGTATGATTCAGATTTAACTGTGTCCAAATCACGTGGCTTCTTCAGCTTCCTCTTCTATTTCCTGAGACACAGGAGCATGGGCAAGGTTCTGTAGAGGAGAGTTGTTTTGGTAGATATAACTGTTTACAATGCATTAGAAGTATGGTTTTGCTTGTGGGCAGGTGGCTGAGTATCAGAAAGTGATTAACTACTTGCCTTGTTAAACTGACTTAATAAATGCTAAGAAGAATTTTCCTATTAGTTGCATTTATAACTTCCCGAAATCCCGATTTTAAAGCTGTTCTGCAGTATTCAGGGCAGTGCACCTTCTCCCTCTGGTGTCTAGAAAGAAGAGCTGTTCCTTTCCTTTCTGCACTCTGCCACTGCTTTGCCTGCTTTTCTGCATAGCAGTAGATGAAAAAAGGCCAAGCATTTCTAGCCCCTACATTTATTCTCCATGTTTTTGCCCATCCAAGTAGTTTTGCTTTTAATCACAAGACAAGATAAGGAAGAACCCACAAGTGGCTCTCCTAAGGAGACAGGTCTTTCCCTTGCCATGCAAACCTCTTCATTGGCAAAGAGAAGCGCTGCTAATAAAATTCATCTGGTTAATAAACAGTCATAAGACAGCATGTAGCTCCTGTAAAGTGGCTTATGTAAAGCTGAGGCTCCAGGTTACTAAGAAACTTCTGCTCCTTGCTGATGCTTGCAGGAGTGTTGTGTAAGAGCTGAGCTTTCTGACAGGCTCCCAGTGTGTGAGGTGAAGCTGTGTCTGGCCCCTGCCAAAGAAACAGTGTTGAGAAACATTCTCAATGGAAAGTAAGGTGTACTGGTGGGAGAGGGGAAATAGCAACAACTGTGAAAGCTATGGTAAAGAAAAAGTAAGTTTCTTTAGTGCTGCATTTTGCTGATACCTGTGCCTGCAGCAGTCCCAGTGCCTCCCTGAATGGATTGACGTGCCTAGGTGAGGGCAGGATAAATCTGCTGTTGGAAGAAGATGGAGCTACATGTTGTACTGGAGCTTCCCCACTAAAATCTGCTGAATCCTCTTCAGACTTTCAGTTATTTGCTGTTTGGTGTTCTCTGTTTTCTTTCCCTCTGTTCTGCTTGTCCCCACAGCCTTGAGTAGTGCTTGGCTGTGCCCTCCTGAGTGCTCCCTTGGAGAGCAGCAATGATCACGTTCATGAACAATTCGGACAGCGAGGAGGAGCCCTGCAATGAGAGAACATCCCTGATGTCTGCAGAGAGCCCTCCAGTACCCTCCTACCAGGATGGCCTGCAAGCCTCGGAAGCAGGGGAAGCACAGGCACATAGGGTAGGTGTGTTTCCCTCATGGGGAGTAAGGACATGGGATGTGACAGAAGCAGTCCTGTCACTCCTCAGTCCCTCCTACCAGACTGGATACTAGGATTTGCTTTGGTCAGTGTTGTTTCCCTGGTGTCACTGCCAGCCAGCAGCAGCACTGCCTGTTGCCATTTCCTCCACTCTAACTTTTTTCCCATTTTTATCTCCATATGTACTCCTCCCTTTTCCTTCCTTTTGGTAAAGATACAGGCTTTTAATCAGTGCCTGATACACCTATGACTGCTGCAGGATATCCTTTTTAGCCTTCTTGTTTTGCCAGATGCCCTTTGTCTGCTCTGGTCAAATGCAGCTAATGTTAGAACAGAATCTAGTCCAGCTGCCAGCAAATCAGCAGGATAAAGCAATCACAGTTGTTGGGAGAGGAGGAACATGTCAAGCTTATGTCAACTCAGATGGCACTTTCTCTGTCTAGTTCTGAGCATCTTGCCCTTCATGTTCACGTATCTATCTATATATTTGTATTTGAACACATCCTTAGATACTTATGGAATTGGTTTAAAAACTGTATTGCAACCTGTTTGCAATGGAATTTAATGGAATTTCTAATTGTATTGTTCAGTTGGTATCTTCCTATTAGGACTCAGCTGCTCTGCTGTGGTGGCCTCCAGCAGCCTCGTGAGGTATGATGGAATTAAGCTTTGAACACAAAGAAAAGAGGCATCTTACACATTTACTAATATTTCTTTTCAGAAGAGGCGAGCAGGCAGCAGCCGCGGCCCAAACAATATCGCGGGTGGAGAAATGTCTGGCTCAGGTGTTCCAGTGAGAGAAAGCGCCCTGGAAAATGAAGAGGAGGAACTGACTCTGAAATATGGAGCCAAGCATGTAATCATGCTCTTTGTGCCTGTCACCCTTTGTATGATTGTTGTCGTCGCCACCATAAAGTCAGTGCGCTTCTATACGGAGAAAAACGGGCAGCTGTAAGTGGGGTCTGCAAACAGCCTGAGTATGTGGGACCCCCTGCTCCACACACACACTCTGTGCATGCAGAGTGCTTCTTTGGCAGGCTGGGAGAACCTTTACACAGGTAAAGGTGGCTGTAGAAACATACAGAGAGCTTACTAAAGGATGCTATGTTCCCCTGTGTAAGTTTTTCCCATACCTGCATTACACTGATCCGTTAGCACTGTCATTTAGGGTTCCCTGAGTGAGGCCTGTGAGCAGCATAATAATGAAGCTGCTTCATTCTGCAGCATAAAAGGTCCAGGCTGAACTCCTAGCTGGCAGCAATCAGGGAATAGCATGTTCATCTGGATGAGTGTCTCATTTCCTGGTGATATTTCTGGTTCCTAAAGACTCATGGTGTGGATACATAATTCCATCCAGCTCCCGGTGACAGTGCCTGGCTCCTGGGGCCTGTTTCCTAGGGCTCTAACTGTGCTTCACATATAGGGTGGAAAAAGGGGGATTGTGGTCCCTTGAGCTGAATCAAAGGAAACAACATTGGGGGAAGTGGTGTAAGGTGGTAAGAAGGGTTAAAAGAGTCCAAGACTCTCCTACCAAGTGTGGAAAGAAAGGGTGTCCCCATTTCCGAACAACACCTAGGAAGTATCCTTGTAATTATCATGGAGATTCCAGAGCATGCAATAAAAACTCATGGCCTGCAGAGCACTTACTAAAATAAAGTCCTTTATACTCTAGATCTTTTAGAGCTCAGCCAGCTACAGCTGCTCTGTAAGAATGTGCTTTTGATAGAGACCACTAATCTTTAGTTGATAATTGACTTAAGCCCAGCCCCTTCAGAGGCTACATCTCATGTTTGCTGTCCTTGGCAGTCCTACCTCCCTTTCTTTCCCACACACAGAGAGGTCTGGTTTTATCTGGGACAGATGGTTAGAAGAGAATATCTATGCTTTATATGGCTTTTGCTTTACCCTGCAGGATCTACACCCCTTTCAGTGAGGACACCCCATCTGTGGGCCAGCGTCTCTTGAACTCAGTGTTGAACACCATTGTAATGATCAGTGTCATCATCGTAATGACCGTGTTCCTAGTGCTACTCTATAAATATCGCTGCTACAAGGTAAAGCATTCGTGCCAGAGCCTTTTCTACCTCTGTGCTATGAGCCTTGGATCAAATGGGCCTTGCCTCAAAGTGAGAAACATAGGCACTGCACTGGCTTGTCCTCAACTTGGCCACAGCAGGAATCATACTGTGCAGAAGTCTTTGTCAGTAGTGATTGAGCTGTGGCTCTAAATAGGCTTTGCTATTATTTTGTCACTAATGGCAGGCCCTTAAAAACAAGGTCTGCTACTTTGTGTTAGTCAGGTCTGAGTTTTCAGCATCTGATCCAGCTGTTTTTCCATTTGTACTTATGGACTGAGTTGTACCATTTACTGTGAATGCCTTCTGTTAAGACATTTAGATGAGCTTGAAGGGAAAAGCACATTCTGGTTCTGTGGTGCTCAAGGTGTTCTTATATGTGGTACCAGCCCAGCATTTGAGCTCTGTCCACTCCTGCTTTTTAAACTTGTCCCAAAGACAAAGTTTATTCTACGGTTTTGGGCAAACCCCTCCTCCTTCCTAGCAAACATTAAAAATGTGCTCACCTGTATGAGCTAGCAGTCAGTATGGATGTGAAAAAGCTCAGGCCAGAGACTGAAAAAAACCCAAACTAACTAAAACCATAAGAGACAGAATACAAAATCGAACTGGGAGGAACTGGCTGTCCCTCCTCCTTCACTGACCATAGGGAAGGCAGTCTTTGGACATTGGAAGAAGAGTGCAGAAAGAGACTATTTTGCTGCAGTTCTGTGACCTGTGCAGAGGTAACAGCCCCCACCATCACTGTTTCTTCTTGTCCCTGATAGTTCATCCATGGCTGGCTGATCCTGTCCTCCTTGATGCTGCTCTTCCTCTTTACCTACATATACCTCGGGTAAGTGGGAATGGTGCAAGCAACCTGGCAGTTCAGGGATCCTTCACCCCTTGGCTGAGAATTCCCACTTTGAAAAAGGAAAGGAATGTCTCCCCTTCTCCAAATGGACATTTAAGTGTTGTTAGGAGATAGCTTTCTTTTTTAAGAAGTGGAAAAGAAGATCGTTAATAGTCAATGCTCAATTTTACAAAAATCACTGGGAAGTGAGCATGAAATGAACAGGCTGAATCTTGTGGTACAGAGGCCCTGGATTATACATTGAGAAGCATGTGGAAAGGCACTTCATGTGCCCAGTTACTTCTCTGATTTGTCTTTTTGCTTAGACAACATTGTTTCAAGTTCATTCCCTTAGCTCCCAGCTCAGGTGAAAGGAAACTTGTAACTTGTGGGTGACATTTGTTAAGACATTTTCATTTTTAACTGTGAGCATATTGCACCTGGTGGGATGACACTGACAGGATTTATTTTCTGTAGACATTCATGTAGCCACAGGCCTATGCTCATTTAGGACTTGAAATCCTGCCTGCTCAGGAACCCTTGGAATTGCTGTTGAACTGAGGACTAAGGCAGTGTGGTGCTGATGTAACACAGAACGTCCAATTCATGCAGGGGGAACAGAGCTCAGAGCAGCAAGGAGCCAAAGGGCAGGTTCCCCTTTCATGATGAGAGTTGTTCTATTGTGATTCTTGCTGGTATAGTTGGGGCCGTTTTTGTTTACAGCCAGCAGGATGCTTTGCATGTCACTTGCTTTCACTGCTTAGATAAATTTTCTTATGGTATTCCAGTGAAGTACTGAAGACATACAATGTGGCCATGGATTATCCCACTCTGTTCATAGTCATCTGGAATTTTGGAGCTGTTGGAATGATTTGCATCCACTGGAAAGGTCCCTTGCAGCTCCAGCAAGCTTATCTCATTATGATCAGTGCTCTAATGGCTTTGGTGTTCATTAAATATCTACCTGAGTGGTCAGCATGGGTGATTCTAGGAGCAATCTCCATCTATGGTAAGTCTTGAGTTGTGGCTCCTTAAGAGGTTACTCCAAGGCAATCTTGTGACTCTGTATGTCCTTCAAAAAAACAACTTTATGGTGCTAAAAGCTTTAGAAAGTGCCAGGTGGGCAACTAATTTGACTCCCTGCCTTGTCTCTTGCTAATTGTTTGTGTAGGTAGTGTATCTCAACTGGGTCTTTCAAAATGGATCACCAAGTCAGGGAAGGACTGAATCTCACCTAACTACATGCTGGAGCTGATTGGATTTTTATCAGTAGCAGACCTGACAGTCTTGCAGGTTTTGTTTATTGTTATCAAGAGATCATGGATTTTGGTATGAGTTATAAGTTTCAAGAGAACTGCAGAACAAGGGGGAAGAGATCTGATGGAGGAGAGAGGGTAAAGCAAAGAAGTACTGGACTAAAGGCCTTCATTCATGTGAAACACAGAGCCAGCCTACATAGTGATGGATTGTGGAATGTTAACAAAGCACCCCCACTCCTCCTCTAAACTAAATTTAACATCTCCGTGAAATGCTGCTTTCAAAGAATTCATGTGGTATTCTCAAGGGGCTTTTTATAGGATTAGCACAGTGAAAACTCTTATTATTAGATTAAGGATTGGAGATGGTATGTCAAGTGAACAACACTTTCAGGGACTAGAACAGCTAGAGTTATGTAAAGTGGTGGAAAGTGCCATTCAGGAAATTATCTGATTTATAGGGATGATGTAAATTAGAGGGGAGAAAATCTTCTTAAAGATAAAAAATGTAAAATATGCATGACAGTTCAAGATGAGACTGGTCCTTTTCTTTCTGCAGATCTGATGGCTGTTCTCTGTCCTAAGGGGCCACTGAGAATGCTGGTAGAAACTGCACAGGAGAGAAATGAGCCCATTTTCCCTGCATTAATATATTCCTGTGAGTAAGATTACAATGTCAGTGTTTTTAGCCACATGAAATTATTAACCTATTTCTGTGTCAAAGCAAGGAGCACTGTCTTAGCTAGTTTCTTGCCTTAGGAACGGTGCACAATTATGTTCTGGAACAGACCATTTGTAGAAGGCCTTGTTTATCAGTTACAATGTTGCTAACTCTGATTAGCCATAGGGAGTCCACATTTACCTTGTGAAGCCAAATGTTCAGAAGCAGATTCATCCTTTCATGAATATAGTGCAGAATATGCCTCTTTTTTTCTGCACACAAAACCCTATGTGAGGTGGGCAGCAGTGTTTGCCCAGCTCTGTGATGAGGTGATGCTCACTCAATACATTTATTCATTGTGTGTATGCTTTACAGACACGCTTTAAACATGTGATGAGGCTCCATGCTTCCTGCAGTGCCCTCTTGCCCTCTGTACTGTACAGATGGCAGTGCTTAGAATATATTTGCTTTACTGTTCATTGTTTGGCTCTTCACTTAAAGGGCTCCATTCAAGTGCTGCTCTGCAAACAGAATCAGTCATCTCTTCCCTGGCTCTCTTGGGCTGTTTAACTACCACAGTGTCTGGTGCCCTTGTCCAAAGGTATCCGTGTGCTTAAGCTAAGACTGTTGGAAGGCGAGAGACTCAACACTCATGGGACTTGAACTCAAGTGCTTCATGGACCTCAGTGACTTTTTCATTACATCATTTGGAAGATGGAGGGTTATTCCCAAATGTTTGGTCATTAGCTGAGGATGCCTACAACCTGATTTTTTTTCCTTCAGGCATTTAATGTTACATAAATGCTTTTATGTGTTCCTAGCAGAGTCTCAGTTCACCTCAGCTGCTTTCCCCTTTACAGGAGATTCTGTTACACTGACCTGCGACAATCTAGATGAAGTTGCTCACATGCTTTAGTTAACAAACAAGAGTTTCCCTAAAGGAAAATGCAGTTCAGGAAATAATACTAAAACAAAAAGTTCTTGTGCATAATGTCAGTGTCTCCAAGACCACATTCTGTGGCTCCCTCTAGATGCAAAAGCATGAGCTTGGCTGAGTTCATCGTGGAAAAGCAGGCAGTGTGTTTGCCTTGGCTTACTTTGTTTAGCTTAACTTCTGTAAAATCAGGGAGACTGATACGCACTTAAATAAAAAGCCAATTTGAGTTCCCTTCCACTGATTTTGGAATGGTTTGTATTACTTTTTAATTTAGGGATCCCAAGAATAAACCCCCAAACATCAGTTGCTACTGGAACCAAAACAGAAATATGCAATGTTTTGACAGGATGGAACCACAACAGGCAGAGAGAAAACTTGCATTCTGACATCTCCTGTAATCCTTTGCTTGTGTGCTGTACCTTTAGCAGAACATGAGTGAGCTGTGTTAGTTAACCTCTGGTTACCTTTTGTAATACCATCATTCCCTGGGAAATTGTGTTTTTTTGAGGAGAAGAGCCAGAAATCAGGAAGAAAGCAGGAGCTGAGGACCCTAGTCCTGGAATTTTGCTTTCTTTAATCCACAGAGAAGATTGTATTGACTCTTAGCTCCTTGTGCTCTGAAACTTTCTTAAAAACTGAATGGATGCATTGCCTTGGCTTTCTCCCACCTTGCTGTCTCAGTGCCTAGGGAAACCAACTGTGTGTTTTAGAAGCATTTACAGGGGCAAGGGTTTGTATTTTTAGGGACAGCTGAATACTTATTTCCTCTAACCTATAGTGGCCAATGTTTTATGCAGCTGATTACTTTCTTCCAGCTGCTATGATGTGGACAGTTGGAATGGCAAAGCCAGACACAGCAGCAAGAGGACCGAGTCAGCAGACATGGGATGCAGGTTTGTTAGCATGTCCCTCTCCCACACAGAGCACTGTCCCACAGAAATAAAGAATATGTTTGAGACTGAACTTAAACATAAGACCCCAGTATCCTGATGGATGAAATTTTTTTCAGTGTTGTCACTTGCAGAATTCAGTTATGTTCATAAACCTGCTGTTAGGACTGGCAGCAAAGATGAACAGACAGTGTAGAAGGCTCCAGTATTCAGGCCACTTTTATTTTAAAAAACCCCAAACAAACAACACATCAAACAGAAGTGTTGTTCAACTCACATCTTCAGTGTACTGAAGTCAAAGCTGAAAGGGGACTAGTGGGGGGTTGGGGATGGTAAACTACAACATAGACTCCTAAATATAATACTGATGAGCTGGTGAACTTCAGTGTTGCATTCAGACCGTGGTGCCATGGAGCACATCTCTGTAAGTGCAATATGGCTCACCCTGCTAAAGAAAATAAATGTCTTTACCCTTGGGTAAAGCCTTGTGTTAAGACAGGTTACCCACCAATAGCTTTTGTGATTCAGGTTCACATTGTAGCTGGTTCTGCAGTAATTTGGGTGCTTTTCTTTTATCTTCTTGAGATGCAAATTAAACTGCAGTTTTAAGGTGACTGAACAAAATCTTACATGTGGTTTTGGGAGGATTTCCCCTCTAGTCCTGTTGCACTTCAGAGATGACAGTACCTTTGAATGTTAAAGCAACAAATGTGTGCAAAGATTTGACAACTGAACATGCTACTTATTTCAGAATGAAGCAGCTGACATACCAAGAACAGCAGGGACAAAATCCTGCTGGGAAATCAGGCAAAGAGCAGGCACAGACTACACGCTGAGGGGTACAGAATGCTCTGTGGAAGTTCTGTGTCTCAGATCACAGTCTGCTTGCACCTGCAGCAGCAGCAACCTGTCAAATTGACATGAACTGAAGAGTTTGTAGGAGCTTCTGAAAAATAGAAACTGTCAGATAGAGGCATATATCACAGACTGGCTGCTTCCAAAAGTACTGCCAAAGGCTCTGTCAGATGTGCTTTAACAGAGGGAGGAAAAAAGTTAAATTTGTGGACAATGAAATGTGCCTGCTTTCTACATGTGAACAGTCAGCTCCAATGTCAGTGTGACTCAGGACTTCTCTAATAAATGTCAGTCCTCTTAGTCATCCATTTTTGTTACATAACTGGTTAGGGAATACCTGGGTAGCTCCACCCCAAAGGTATAACACTGTGGAAATGAATATTAACTTCTGTGGGTTTTCCTTGTCAATCAGGCCTGTGCAGAGCACTGTTAGGTGTTAGGTCTGTGTTAGGTCGCTTGTTAAAGCCATTGAGCTCCTGGGTGGCTCCCAGAGAAGCCATGAACATGCACCCTTCTGACTGTCCCAAACAATAACACACATGTTCCCCCCTCAAAGCCACTTAATGTCTCTGCTTCATCTGGTCCTGATGGTTGCACCTCCAAGAGACAAAGGGCTTACCCATTGGAGGGCAGCTTCACAGAAGTGTGGATTTCATGGGCTAAAACATGTTATAAACATAGCTGTCTCTTGTGTTTCTTGTATTTTGTAATCCACTCTCGGCCTGCTTTTGTGGAACCAAGCTGAGGATGGGAGAGAACACCTCAGGAGCCCTTCACATGCAGAGTCTCAGATGTCAGAGACCAGGAGTGCTGTTCCAACCCGCCCCATCACTTCTTCAGAGGAACTCGAGGAGGAGGAAAGTAAGGGAAGCTTTATACTTTGTTTTCAGTGTAGTCAGAGCCTGACTTTTTTACTCTTTATGGTTAACACTGTTACCTAGTTTGGTCTAATCACAGTTAATTTGAATAGTTGTGCTCGCTGAGCAATGAAGATATTGACCCTGACTGTGTATCACCTCTTGGTGCTGCAGAATCTATTCAGGGTTTGTGATTCCAGTGACACCTGTTGGCTATGTGTACAAATTAAACAGTTCCTTCTTCCCCTTGACTCTTGTCCTTGTGCTTCCTCAGCTGGTTCATTTGTAAAGCAGCCAAGGGAAGCATCTCAGAGAATGAGGGAGAACAAAGCAATTAGTGGGAAGAGGGGCTGCAAGTCTCAGCCTCCTCAGGAATCTTAACTTAGGAACCTTTATCTGCTCCCCAGGGGACAAGAATTAGTTTATGAGGAAGCCATACAGGAGGCTGAGAATTAATGCTTGTTTTCTTTTTCCACTTCTTTCAGGGGGTGTGAAGCTGGGCCTTGGAGACTTCATATTTTACAGCGTGCTTGTTGGGAAAGCAGCTGCCACAGCTAGTGGAGACTGGAATACCACACTGGCCTGCTTTGTAGCCATTCTCATAGTAAGTGAGCAGCTTTTAAAAGTTCTGTCACACCCTGTTCAGCACAGAAGTGTTGCCAGAAGTACCAGCAGTTGAGCACTACTAAATCAGTCCAGATAACCTGCTAGGTGTTTAGGAATACTCTGTCTCTGGGCTTTAACAGCCACTGCAGCAGAATGATCCACACTAATCAAAGGAGAACCAAGCATGGATATGGTGGGGGTGAAACAGCCCCAGGGAACTGCTGGTGTGTTTGCTTCAGCCACAAGAGTTGATATTAGGAACTCCACACTGATTAGCAAGTGTAGTTGAAAACATTAACTTGGTTATGCTAAGGGGTGCTGATAGATAAGAGGATGAAGACCTATCCTACTACATGAGCTGGGAAAAATGAGAAGGGAGGAGACTTAAATCCATGGAAATTATCAGTAAGAGCAGATGAATAACATACCCTTAACTGCTAAAGGAGTCAGTCCTGCCAGGTCTAATGAACATACACTGTTAAGCTTCCACCTGGATGGAAAATAATTACTATGCACTTACTGTTTATCTCACCATTCTTATGGAAACTAACCAGAAAGAAAGCAGCAGGACTTTTAGAATGTAAAAGAAATTAGATTAATGTGCCTTTCTTAGGCCTCCCTTTTCCTACTTAGACCCCAAGGACAGTGCAAGTGACTTTCACTTGTGAAAATTGTGCATCAAAAAGCATGCGAATTAGAAATGAGCTGCCTTCACTGGAGTCGTTTCAGTGTAGCTTTCTGACCCCACAGGTCACAGAAACCCACAGGATAACCAAGCTCCATATGCTGCAGTCCAGCATGGGGTCCTTTTGCTGGGGGAAATGTTCTTGGTCAGCTGTCTTGTGAGGCCAGTGCCCCATTCTGTGTCCTTTTTGCTGCTGTTAAAGCTTGCTTCATCTCCTTTTGCAGGTTCATAATCTTGCTGCTACGTGACTTTCTGGTTCCCAAAAATGTCCCTCCAGTTTCCCAGCAGTAAACACATCTTTAAAAGATGAGATTTAAAGAGCAGGTGTAGGCCAGGTATGCCCGAGATTTAAAGAGCAGGTGTAGGCCCTGAGAGAGTAAGAACAGAACTATAGGCTCAGGTGAGTTGTGAACAAATTCACAGTCTAGAAACACTGATTAAAAAAAAAGAATTTAAAAAATCCTATTTGCTGATCTTTAGCTAGTGCATATTTTTGGAGCCCAGTGTCTTTGAAGTAAAAAGGGCTCTCATGGGAGAAGGAATTAATATCTAAAGGCACTTAACCATAGTATCTACCCAGAATATACAACAGCTTCCTCCTATGCCACAAAAAGCTCTGGCTTTGATTTATCCAGATAAAACCAGAAGTCACCCATTCTAATAATCCAGCCAAAAGAACAGCAGTGAATATCTGGTTTCAGTTTTGGGGTTTTTTTTGTTTCTTTTTCTTTCTTTAACCTAATGGACCTTGTAAACTGGAAATGTGTTATAAATATTAGAGACTTTCAGTGGAACTCCTATCTGTGCAGTTCACCAGGATTTAAGTGCTTTTGTCTGTTGGATCAGTACAGCATTCATAATGGCACAGAACAAGCAGTAAAATAATGTGTAAAGAAGTTCATGTCTCATGGTCAGCTGTACCTCTGCGTTTGCTGTTTATAATAGTTTCTCAGCAGACATGTGTGCTCAAGACTGCTGAGGAAAAACCTGGCCAACTCGTGTGAAAGATGAAGCTGGGGACAAATGCATATTCTGCTGCTGGTAGCTCAGGCAGTCTGGAGAGCTACCATTTAGATAATTATCTAAATGCATTTAGATAATTATCATTATGCTGGCTTGTTGGTGACAGATGTATAGTTAGTTGTCTTACTATTGTCTCCTTGTGTTTTTATTCTCTTCTCTCTGACAGGGTTTATGCCTGACACTTTTACTACTGGCTGTTTTTAAGAAAGCATTGCCTGCTCTTCCCATCTCCATCACCTTTGGCTTGATCTTCTATTTCTCAACAGACAACCTTGTGCGACCATTCATGGACACTCTGGCCTCTCATCAGCTGTATATTTAGAAGAAGTGGGATTACAGAATTCTTTTTCAAGCTTTGCTGTGAAAGATGGTACAATGTTTCGAATAGGTCATAAAGTTTTTACACTTAGTGCCATATATTTGTAAGAAAAACACTAATTCCGTGACATGCTGTATACTAAAATTCTAATAGTTATGTGTTGAACTGAGATTTTTCACAGGACTCTCAGGTGAAAAGCTTGGCTCCTTGCTGATGTCAGAGTGTTACTTTTATTTTATTTGATGTGCACAGTGGCTCTTGTGAGCACAGAAACCTGTATGTGGCATGGAACACTGGAGAGGTGAGGGGTCTGATCTTCCACGAGCTAAGTAAGGTGTTTTAGCCCTGGAACTACAGTTAACTTTAACCATACTCTAGAATTTCTAAAGTCTTCACACATTTGAAGTGTTCTGCAAACAAGAGGTGTGAGTGATTGGAAAAGCACAGCTGGCAGCATGCACAGGGCAGTGTGTGAGCATTAGAGAAGTGAGGCTGAATTTCCTACCTTGGCTGCTGGGCACACAGCACCTGTTGAAATTGTCCCAAAGGCCTGTTTATTTTGACCTTAGACATTGTGGGCCATGAGGGATTGAGACAGGATGTCACTGGTGGGATGTCTGAACATCAGGCTCCTGGCTCTGAGCACATCCACCACTGCAGCCAGCAGCTGATGAAGGGCAGGGCTGCCCCTTCCAGCGCATCAGATCCTCAGCATGTGAAAGAGATACTGCTCTCTCCTCCCAGGGTTTTATTTTTTAAGAAGTATTTTTCTGGGTCCATACTGCAATCCTGAAATGACCCTAAGGTGGAAATGACTGAACAACTCCAGTAAATCAGACCTGTAACTTACTGCGTGTGTTTCTGGTCTCATTTCTGTGCATTGTTGTAACTACTCCAAAGGAGGATTTACCTTCCCTTTATTAAGAGGTCCTCTCTTACACTGAGACTTGGTTTACCTAGGTTTACCTAGGTTTTTGTACTAGGTTTTGTGTTTAAATATTATTTTTTTAATTACAAATTTTAAAATAGCTATTTAGTGTCAAAGGGACTCTCTTGGAAATATCCAGTCATAGTTCGTATCAAAATATCGGGGTGCAAACTTCAATCTGTTGTTACATTAATTTTAGGAATAGCTATTACACCCTCAAGTGAGTTCACTAAGAAAATCATAGTGCTTGATGTCAGTAAAAATACAGAGGACAGACTGAACCTTTATGTTTTGACCACCATTGAAAATAATTTTATTTCTACTCTTTGAGTCAGTTTTTCAATAGTTGCCAAAGTTCTGTGATTTTCTTTTCTTTTTTACTTGTGTCTGTTACTCAAACAAGCTCAGTTTTCTCTGACATCTGATCAGTGTCAGTAAATGTAACATTATGTGAGATTTCATGAATAATGCAATGTCATTGAGAGACAAAGAATGTAGTTTCTGGAAATACTTTTTAGCTGAGGCTTTCAATTACACATTTTTTTATGCTGTGCTTTTGGAAAAAGAAGACCTGTTCAAGCTTGTCTGCTTTGGTATTTAACAAGGACATCACACAGGTGATTCAGACTAATTTTTAAAAAGTGCATAAGGGTTTTTACAAGGGGTGAGAGTGTGTGTGCACACGCCTCAGTCTGGACAAGTCAGTAACTCTTGCTCTTTGTTGGTTTTCCGTCCTCATTTCTCACATTTGCAATGTTTGGACTTAACAACTGCAGATAGAGTTAACTATTACTAAAAGGTATTTCCTTTGGAAATGTAAATCAGTAGAGCTTTGTTTGCTGATTTTTAAGGTTTATGTGAGAGTTGCTTTTTCGATTTGTTTGTTTGTGTTTGTTCTTGTCAACAAAAACAGTTACGGGGTCAAATCGGACTAGAATCACTGGGAAACATGATTTTACTTTTTTTGCATTGCATGGTGTAGAGAGGATGTGAATTATTTGTATATACTGAAAGGAAAATCCTGCTTGGCTTATCAGGGTTGTAGCATATTGTTAGAAACTACTTCTGTGAAAGCAGAGTTGATACTTGAAGGAAACTGGGAGGGGTACCTTCACATATTGAAGGATCACCACTGGTTTTCTGCAGATACCTGCTTGCCAAAGACTGGCCTTCCACTGACCAATTCTGCAGAACTTAGAAGAATTGTAATTTAAAAGGTAACTGAGCAACAGATTCTGGCAGTGCCACAGAGTGTATTGTCCTGGTGAGTGACAGGAGTATATCATGGATATACTGGAGTGGTTATAATTGTGTAAAAGTTCATATGTATTTACTGCAAATATATATTTGTGTTTGTGTGTGCATATACACACAGACATGCAAATTTTAAAATTACGTGGAGTGATTTCTCATCTCTTTGGACATTTTCACCTGTGCATAAAGTGAAGTTTTGTTTGTGATGTTAACATTGTGCAGCATGGTCTAAGATGTGAAATGCAGAGGACAGGATTTGCCCTACTCACAGCTGGCTGCCGCATGAGATACTGACTCAGTGACCTGGCTACTGGAATCACCAAAGCATTTGTCTGCCTAATGTGTTCATTCACCAGTGTTGGCTTGCTGCATGCTCTAAAGAAATTCTGCTGCTCCCCCTGATGTGCATCCCTGAAACAGCACAGCTGCCAGGTACACTGAGATGACACCTTTCTTGATGCTGGTGTCACTCAACATCTGAAATCTTACAGGAGGTACTATGTGTTGGCATTTTCCTGTGTGATCCTGGTCACATTCACCCCTCCTCTCCAGCCTAAAATGAGTGTTTCATTGCATCTAGTCTCAAATGTAGCTTAGGCATACATCAGTCTTTAAGATCTAAGACTGAAACCAAGTCCATGAACAAATACGTAGTGGTGAGCCTGCCTAATGCAACCCCCTAGTGAAACTTTTGGTGGGACATCTGGGGTTCTTTTAAGTGTCTGCTGTGTGTCAAAGACTGGAGATGAGCCCTGTCCTTAGAGGATGCACGAGAAGCATCACAGTCATAATGAAAAAAACAGGATAGTCCTTGCACAAACACACAGCTTCCTTTTGATACTCGGTCTCATTCATAAAACCTGACTTCAGGCTCTTTGTTCTTGCCTTCATAGGTATTTCCAGTTAATCCCACTGTGTTTGCTTTCCTTCTTCTTGTAACTCAAACTGGGTTTTGGTTTAAATTGACTATACAGTTACTTTTCTTTATTGTTTCCCTCAGTCCCTGATCTGTTTCTGCTTTAGAGATGCTCCTTGACAGCCACCGGAGGGCAGTAGGTCTATGTGGAGAAGTACCAGCCATTTTAAAATACTTGCTGTGTGCCCTTTGTTTTTCAGAGGCTGAAGGCCCTGGAAAAAAAGGCAGGCCCCCCACACCCCATAACAGCTGTGGTTTTGGCCCAGCATGGGAGAGACTTTCAGTTAGAATAAGCTCATGCTGAACCAAAATTAATTTAAAACCAGCTGTTCTCAGTGTGATACCATGTTCAGCACTGCAGTTCTGGGTGAGATGCTGCTGTTACATTGCACACTCCATTTTGTTCAGGTTCTCTCCCCCTTTCTTTTCTAATAAATCATCCACTCCTAGCTGGATTCCTCAAAGCCCCCAGCATAAGTCAGAGGCTCATCCAGGCATTGCTAAATTCAATTTATTACATAAAGAAAGATCTTTTCCTGAGCATCTTCAAGAAGAAAAGGAATAATTATATTTATTGATTTGTCATTCTTCCTCTCACTTCCAGTCTCCTATCCCAGTAGGTCTTGCTAATCTGGGGGGAAAAAAGGGCACACAGCTGTCATTCCAGCTCTTGGCACTGAGAAATCTAGGGACAAGCTAGATGATGTTGGATGGGGCTTTGAGCAACGTGGTCTAATGGAAGGTGTCTCTGCCCATGGCAGCGGGGCTGGTACTAGATGGTTTTTAAGGTCCCCTCCAACCAAAACCATTCTCTGATCTGTTGTTTGAGTCCTCAGGAGGACCAAGGGGTATCTTATTTTCTTGAAATCAGTTGTTTTTGCAAGAAAGCAGTCTGGAGAGATGTGGTATCTTTGCCAGAAGTTCTCCTACAACACTGTTTGTATGCCCCCAACACGTATTGTATTCCTTGATGAATTTATCCTTTCTTCCTCTGCCCTCAGTCAGGTGAAGTGATATGAGTTGTTCCCATTTTACAGGTGGGGAACAAAGCAAGAGAGTAAATCATGGAATCATAGAATAGTTTGGGTGGGAAGGGACCTTAAAATCATCTAGTTCCAGTCCCCTTGTATGGGTAGGGACACCTACTAGACCAGGTTGCTTTACCCAGCCTGGCCTTGAACACTTAGAGGATGGGCATCCACAACTTCTCTGGGCAACCTGTGCCAGTGTCTCACCATCCTCACAGTAAAGAATTTCTTCCTAATACCTAATCTAAACTTATTCTCTTTCAGTTTGGAGCCATTACCTCTTGTCCTATCACTACATGTCCATAAAAAGTACCTCTCCCTGTTTCTTTTGGGCTCCCCTTGGGTACTGGAAGGCCACATGACCATGCTGGGTTTGAGCTTGGGTACAAGAGGAAGATGTGTCCACATCGGATCTCAGCATCAAACAGTCTCACAACAAGTTACTGTTACTTCTTGTTTGCATATTGCTTTGCTGCAGGTTTGCTATTACCCACCTTTCACCACTCTAAATGCAAGATGTTTGCTCGGAGCACTGAAGGAGTTAAGCAAATATGAACTCTTATCTTCTTTGTGCAACACATTTGACAGGTGCCCAAAAGCACAATTTGGGAGATGTCAGTGCTCACCACTATTTGTGGCTCAGTATTGAAAAGATATAAATAAACAGAGACTTTGAAGTGGAACTAGCTAAACTCCTTATATAAAATCCTGAGACAGGTACAGGGCCAAGTAGATGGAGAGGAAGTTTTCCAAAACTGGGAATTGTTCAAACCCTATCAAATGCAGCCAGAGGAAAATAACAGCTCCCACAGCCAACTTGGGATTAGATCTATGCAGAAATAAATGCCAGGAAGCCTGGTACTCCTGAACTTGCCTTGCAGAAAGGGGTGGAATAGGAAAAGAATTAGGCCTGTATTCTCCTGGATCACTGGTTTCTGTGATTTCAAGGAGACCTTGCTCACCCTGCTATAAAATATGAGTAACTCCACAGCTAACTTGTATTTAAGCAGATCAGGAACAATGTATAAAGTGAAAAAGTAGAAAACTGATTCAGCCTGCTTAACTTAGGCTATGCAATCTTCAACCATTACAAAGCTTAATACAAACGTTTAATATTCTCCCTGACTTCATGGTGCTGCATCTGTGTATGAAAAAATATGAACCTTTCTTGAAAACTGATATAAGACAAGCAAGATCCCTGGAACTAAAGGTAGGATTCAGGATTATTTTAAAAGCTACCTAGCCTGTGTACCAACAGTTAGTAGCAATACAATGCCAGTAGCTTAACAGACCTGTTCTAAAAGGGAATGTCATCCCTTCATCAAGCTTGAAAAGACATGCCCTCTCTTTAAGCCCCTACTAAATACAGTCTTTGTGATACTCTGGGAAGTTCAGATCTGAGCTATTTTTGTTCTGCAGTTATTGTACTAATATTCTTCCTGAGTGTTCTGTTAAAGTTTCAAGAGGCATGAAAACTTTAACTTTCTTCTTTAGTGTGGAAAAGAATCTCCCTGATTTCTGCCCCTGTGATTTGGGTGGGCAAGCAAGAACGAAATGGCAAATGCACCAAACGAGGACTTAAATAGGATGGGAAAATGAGGGCATCTAGCACGTAAAGGGTTAAGGCACCTTCTCTGCTACTCTTGTGCACATGCCATGTAACACTGTCATGAAATAGGAGTGCTGCTGCAGAGCAGTGAGAACATCTGTATTTCAGGAAAGGAGTAGCATTTCCTATGCCGGTAAAGCAGACCACCAGCTAAACTGAAGCCACAGTTGCTACAGTGCATTGAGTGGATGGTGCAGGGTGTAGTCACTGTCCAGGCTGCATCCTTGGATACTGTATGTGGTGGTACTGCTGAAGGAAAAGGTCATTTTTGTGTTCACACCTTAGGCTCCTCCAGTCTAGAAATCTCACAGGTGTCTGGGAGTTGATGGCAGAAAGAATCTGCAGTGCTGGTTCTCAGCACTGCTGTGCCTGAAGGCAGACCCTCTTCCCTGCACACTAGCACAGAGCAGGTTTGAATTACTCTGCTGTGCTTCCACTGATATTTTCCAAACACTTCTTTAGGCATCAGGAGCACAACAAAACAGAAGAATGCCATTAACCCTATATCATAGATAGGAGTTGAATAATTTCCTCGGGGTCAAATGAAGGGCTTAACCTGGATGTCTGGAGCGTCTCTCAATCAGTCACTCCTACCAGAAGCTCCTTAATTGTTGGTGTCTCCCTCTTAGTTGCACTCTGGTACGTGTCAGTCAGGATGTTCTGCCACCAATCTCTCTGTCCAGGTATGCAGACACAGATGTAGATAGCAGAGGTTAGATTATGCAGTCCTGCTCAGACAGCCTCTGGAATTGGACTGATAGCCACAGCAAAGCAGGAAAAGGTCAGTCAGCATCCAAAGCTAGCAATGATTCTGCTTTCCCATACTGGTTTTGGTTTTTGAAGCCACAACATCCCTGCAGACTGACTGCTAGAAATAAATTGTCATGACTATCTGTGAATCATCACCTAGCAAGTGGATGGATGTTGTAAGTTTGTCCATTTGCCACACAGGCACTCAGAAACACCCTGCAGCTTTCCATGTCTCCATCCCACACCTTGCTGTGTTTGGAACAGCGAGGCAGGAAGCCAGGAAGCCAAAACAAGTACTGGCTTCCAGGGCAGTGAAAGAAAACATGGTGTCTTGGGGATTATTAGAGGCTAGGGCAAGGTGGCTCACCGCTCTCCAGCTCTGTGAGAAATGGCAATGCTGTGCCAAAAGCTGGGGTAATGGCTGAGTTTGGCAGCACACTTTGCCATTAACCAGCAGAACTATGATGACTACTGTTAATTCTAAGTTCCAGTAAAGTGTTCAGAAATAACCCTGTTTCTCCCATGTTCTCTGGCTCCAGCCCCTCTTCCCATTTAGAAAAAACTCTGCCCAAACTGTTCAGATAGCCCTTCTGTCCTTGGCAAAAGGCTTTTCAGAGCAGCTAAATGCAGGCAAAGAACTTGTTTCTCTTTGCCTAGCTTCAAAATTAATGTCCCATGTTTGCCCAGGGGGTGAATGGCTTTGCCAGTTATCATCTGTAAAGTGAATCCTGGCTGGAAGCTACAAAGAACTGAGCCTTTCCACCTTGTCCATAAAGGATCGATTGAGGTACATGTAAATAATCAGGTGCCAAGGGGAGAGAGCAAAACACCAAACTATGCAAGCAAATGCAATTTACAATAAGCAGAAACAACTGGTCTGTCTAGTCCAGAGCAAGAAGAATTACACACTGAATAATGTTTAACTGAGTCCAACAGAGAAACAGAAATGCCATATTCTTGAGCCATACAGCTGCTAATCAGGTTACTGCACTCTTTATCTTATT
Organism: Anthoscopus minutus; assembly: GCA_013399455.1. Taxonomy (NCBI): domain Eukaryota; kingdom Metazoa; phylum Chordata; class Aves; order Passeriformes; family Paridae; genus Anthoscopus; species Anthoscopus minutus. The sequence goes on along the minus strand of VWYI01001551.1, from coordinate 6,596 downwards.
CAAAATGGCTTTGCTGAACACCCATTAAAAAAAAGCACTGTTGTGCAACACAGTTTGATCTGGCAAGTATAATATTGTGAATGTTTTACTACATAAATTGCTTAGGTGGCAGGGGCAATGATGCCTGTCCCTGCCCTGCTCTATTCCACACACTACCCAAAGACAAGGACTGGTATCCCTTTCTTCCATTTTGTGCTTGTATCTGCACCTCTTCACCTGGAACTGTCCTTCTCGTGTCCAATTTCCAAAGCACCCAGGACCCACTTGGCACCCACATGGTGAAGTCTGGAGGAGAGGTGAGTGGTGTGAGGCTCAGCCACACCTGGTGTGGTGGTGTTTCCATGTTGTGCTGCACAGCCCTTTCTGGCAGCCTCCTGTCACTGGGGAACACAGTGTAGCTTAGGCTTGTTGTGGCTTGTTACCACCTCACCCTGAGCAGTAGCACATTGTTTTGTTTTCTTTCATCATCCTTCCTTCCCCAAAGCAGCCCCTTTCTGGGTGATATGGAAAGGAGGGAAGTGTGAGCAGGGACACAGAGAGGCAAAGCAAAACATAGGGGGCAAAGGGAAGGTTTTTGTGTCTCCTTCACCCACCCTTTTTTTAAATTAGGGGACAAAGCAGCCCTTCAGCAGTCCCCTGTTCTCCACAGAACCTGAGAGCCACCTCTGCTCACCTCTTCCCAGGTGGTCTTGGAGCCCTCTAGCAGCCCCACTGGCATTCCTTGCCCTCACCAGCTGTGCAGAGCAAGGGTGCTCACTGAAAGCTCCAGAAGGAAAAGAAGGGTGGGAATAATGAAATTTTTCTGTGGTGACCAGTGACATGACCTGAGGGAATGCATAGTCATGTCAGGAGGGGGTTTATGTTAGATACTAGGAAAAGGTTCTTCAGACAGAGGGTGGTTGTGCACTGGAACAGGCTCCCCAGGAAAGCGGTCACAGCACCAAGCCTGACAAAATCCAAGAGGTGTTTGTCAATGCTCTCAGGCACATGGTGTGATTCTTGTGATGTCCTGTGCAAGCACAGAAGTTGGACTTAATGATCCTTGTGGGTCCCTTCCAACTCAGCATATTCTGTGATTCTAGGAAATATCTGTCCTACTCCCTACACTGTATCTTCCTCTTAGACATAAAATATTCATCTTGAGAACTGCCACACCACTCCCTTCTGACAGCACTAAATCATCTTAAAGTGCTAACTGAAATGGAATCTTGTGTCTGTCCCTTTGCAGTGAGCAGAGAGAGAAAAAGGAACGACAAGTGCAATGCACAGCAGAATGCTTTGGGATGAAAATACACAGTTCAGAAACCAGAGCAGTACTAAGCTTAAAAATAGCTCATCATTTGTATCCTGTGATGATACTGGATGTGCATCTACCATTGACTGAGTCAGCGAGAGATGATCCCATTTCTCTGAGAGCTCTTGCTCTCATTCTTGGCCATAAAGCCATATAAATAACATATGGTACAAACAGCATCACTGACACTTGCCAGAGTTTTGAAATACCTACAAGCTAACTACTAAAACCAAGCCACCTGTCCAGTGACTTCTACTTGAGTTGTTCCACTTCATAATGCCTATATTATTATGTTGATGGAACCCCATAAATCTACGTAGTCAGAGAAGACATTCCATCTGTCCTGAAGAAATTACCCTCTAGAGAAGATGAGTGAACTCACTGCAAAATCCCTCAAAAGGTAGCTCATCTAAGCCTCAGAAATTGCTTGGAAAAGGACTGAGGGAAACACTACCATAGTAGCTTTTGTTTTGTGGTTATTTGTATGAACATGAGAGAAGGATGGTGATACATATTTGAGATTCCTAGAGTCATTAAGGTTGGAAAATACCTCCAAGTTCATCGAGTTCAACCATACATACTGTGGTTAGAGAAATAGCTTGGGCCTGTCCTATGCAGGAGAATTTCTGAGTGTTCTATGAACAGCCTAGATACTTGTCAACCTAATTACATGACCAATCACCGCATAATTGAGGCTCCATTAGCTTTTTTTCTGCAGGTTAGCAGTCTGCCTACTAATTTTCTGTTGCAATGGAGCCCTTCTTACTGCAGGGCCCAAAGATCCTTCTAGGCACTGGTTCTATAACTTTTTCTCTTTGTAGAAGTTTAGCCCTTCTGGCTCATTCTTCTCTGGGGACATGCCCCACTTTGTACAAGGCTTTGAGGAAGTCAGCTTTCACCAGGTGCTCCAGCCAGCATCAGCACTGACAGAGATTTATTTGAGTGTTCCCTGGCTCACAGTAAATGGTGAGCTGATCTCTAGTGAGCAAAAACTCCTCTCAGAACTAACAATGAACAGGGGCAGGAAGAAAATCCCACCCAAGGGACCCTGCTGGAAATCACAGCCAGAGAGCCTTGGGCCCTCTCTTCCTGGTGTCCTTCTTGCTGCTCCTACCTCAGGCCTGCAGCAGAGCTGTTTATGCACTCCATCAAATTGCACCATTAAGCCCTTCATTACATAAATATCAACAAGCAATATCATGTGGGGACAGGATGGCACAGCTAAAGCATCTGCTGTGGAATCAGGACTTCCAGATGCTACATGAGGCTTTCCCACTGACCTGCAAAATTAGGGTATTTTGAGAATTAAATAATCTTGAACAAACCATTTTAACATTAGTAAGGAGAAGCCTCTGGGTGACTGACTCCCACACTAGTTAAATTGTAACTATTAGTTATAACTTAAATTTATTATAATTTTCATTATATTTATATATATTATGAGGATAGCTAGATCATTCTAGTATTTATAGCTTTATAATATTAATATGACTATAATCAAACTCATAATGATTTCATTATAATTTAATAAAAGAGTGATTTATATACTCCTCATAGTTGTAAATTTCTTACTAAAAATGCTCACAGAAATGTTTCTAGATCAGGCAGTGAGTATGTTGAAATTTGACTGATTAGAAATCTACCAAACAAGCTACAAGAAGTAAATGACAGGTATATTGCCAAAAATGGGTTTTAGCTGATTTATTAATAACATTCACTTCCTGTTCTTACAGCTAATCAAGAGACTCCTTGAAGTCTAGGAACTTGCTTTTCCACAGAACTGCTTTGGCTTGCTCTGAAAATTCAGCCCTGCACTGCACAAGCCTCCAAAAGACTGCAGGTATATAGATCAAAAAATATGTGAGATTTAGACACTGATGCAAAACCTTTTAACCTGCAACAACCTCATTCTGCTGTGACATCCCACTGGAGGCACTAAAGCATGAATGGATGTCGATGATGAGGTATTTACAAAGAAGTTTCATAGAGTCATAGAACAGTTTGGGTTGGAGGGCCCTTAAAAGTTTGGCTAGTTCCAACCCTCCCCTGTGGGCAGGGACACCTTCCAATAGACCAGGTTGCTCACAACCCCATCCAACCAGGCCTTGAACATTTCCAGGGATGGGGCAGCCACAGCTTCTCTGGGCAGCCTGTGCCAGTGCCTCACCACCCTCCCAGTAAAGAATTTCTTTTTAATATCTATCCTAAGTCTGCTCTCTTTTAGTTTGAATCCATTCCCCCTTGTCCTGTCCCTACAGGCCTTTCTAAAAAGGGCCTCTCTATAGGGACTAGATTTCTTCTCTCTACCATGCTTGGAAGGGCTTTATGTGCTAACGTTTGCATAGCACATTCAGCAGATCAGTTTCTACACAAACATTGCACACATTCAGTGCCTGGATGAAGCTGCTGTTTCACCTACACTGCTTTGGTGGAAAGCACAAAACCAGAAAGGGGCAGCCTGGGCTGATCCCTACAGGATTCCTGTACACATCTGCCACTGGACAAGACCTGACTGCATATTTGGGATTTGGATGGGATTGGAGGAGGGCTCCATTCCATTTCCTCTTGCTGAACCTTCCCATTATATAATATGAGTAAGGCTGAAGAGAGAAGACAAAAGTATGCATAATGATTAGGGTCTCAGTGTGTGGTGGTGCTGTTAAGCCTTCACAAGCAGAGAAGGGAACCTGAATTTGAACACCCCAAAGCCCATAGGAACAGCTAAGAAGGCTGTTACCTAAACCACTGATACCCTTCCTGAAGAAAAGGATGACTCCCTGGTCTGTTTTCCAAGTGCAACATTCTGCCCCCTTATATTTTCAGGATGGAAGCCTATCAATCTCATAATTGGTAGTACTAAACCAACCCTAAATCCTGACAATATTTTTTCTCCATTACCATTTTTCTTCAGTTTACGGGGAGATCTGCCATGGAAAAGCACTCCCAGTGCTTCACATATATCACGTTCAACTTCTTGTTCAGTACTGTGGGCTAAAAAATAGCCTCTGGATTCTGGATTGAGTCCTGGGTGTCCTGTCCCTATTCCCTCCAAGAACTAAGAAGTAACAAAGAGGGACATACACTATTTTTTCCCAGCAGCTTCAGTCCAGCTTTTAGTCCTACCTCCTTGCACTCCAAATTAGGTGGGAATACAGACACTTCCCTCTTTTTTAAGTACAGAAAGAGCTAGCCCTGAGCTCAAGTTCAATGGGTCTTTTAAGGCTGCAGAAAGTCTGGCAGGAGAAGGTGTGATGCAAATTGAACAGCAGTGGCAGAAATATCCAATGGTTTACCATGTGTGAATAAAGGGAACGAGTCAGGCCCGTCTTTGAGAGATGGGGAGAGCTTCACCCTGTGCTTGTTCTACCTCCATCTCAAACTATGGCAGCCTGCTCATGCAGAAACCTCCAGTTCTCCATGCTCAGCACAGTGAGTAAGATGTTTCACAATGCATGCTGAGCTGATGCAAGCAAAGTGATGTTACACAGAAACTGAGCACTGACATCCAAATTCAATACAGGAATAGATAAAAGGGTGTTGTTAGAAAAGACATCCAAAACTTCTATCTTTCTGGATCAGGGCATATATGATCTTTCCTTTATTAGAAATAGTGAACCACAAATAGAACAATTAATTTGTGTGAATTTCCACAGGTGTGAGCACTGAAATGAAGAAAATTAGGCATTTTTTGGATTTAACTTTTCAAGGCTGGTATCTTATTGCAGTCATGTTTTTGCTTCATCTACATATTGAGTCTCCATCCCCTTATCAAACATCAAAGTATTGTGTTTGCACTTTCCATTTCAGACATATTTTGTCTATACACAGCCTGTGTGTTGAGTATTTAATTCAATAATGTGCCTTTCCCAGGGAACTGTTTCTTTTTTCACCTTTCAAATTCAGCCTTTCTAGTCCTGATTGGGGCTGGCTTTTAATTGAAAATCTTTGGGTAATGAATTTTGCTAAATTTATTTGTAGCTGTCTGTTCAGTGCCTTACAGGGACCTCCTCATGGCTTATATGGAAAGCTAAGAGGGGCTTGTGGGAGATGCCCAAAAAAAACCAAACATGAAGGAATTAAAAAAAAATCAACATGAAGGAATATGTGTAATTCTTGAACAATATTTGGTATGATCATAAATACCAGGCAACCAATCTTTGGTCTGAGGTCTCCCTCTAAAAAGGAGGGCAACTTTGGCAATAGCAGGTTTGAAGTAATATTCACAGGTTTTTGTACAATTAAACCCCTCTACACACTTACAGCAGACCTTATATCCATTTTCCTTCTTCACAAATCCACAGCATCCGCAACTCCTACTGACTTAGATACAGGTCCTCTGGTGCGGATTTAAGTGCTCAATTCAAACTACTAGTTATTTGAAAAGGTTGGCCAAAGCAAGCAATTGACAATGGTGAAATTAAAGCTCGGGGCTGTTTGTTGGTCACTCCTGCAAGTTATTCTACAACTAGAGAAAGATATAAATCCTGTTTGGTTTAGGAAGGAATGAATGATTTAATCTCCAAACCTCATCCAAATGTACTGTTGCACTGATTCAGCCATGTGGCAAATGCATTATAACGACTGTATTGTTATTTTCCCGACGGGAAAGTTGCTGACAGAGACGGGCGCTTACCAGAGCATCCAGACAAGCACGGAGCTGGCTGCTGCTGTGAGCCCCTTGCAGCCTCTGTGAGACATCGCTGGGATCGACCTGTAGGGAACAAGGCACTGCACTTGTTTCCAGTGCGCATACGAGCATTTCCCACCAGCATGAATAATTCCTAATGCCTGCGTGAGACGATGCTTTGAAAAACTACAACGGCAGCCACAAACAAAGGTTTCCCGGGCACGGAGCGCCACGAATCGAGAGTTGGTCCCCTCGCCTGGCATTTCTGCCGTGCGCTAGGCTCCTACCCATCTCCTCATGCACATTAATGGGGGCTGTGGGACCGCCTAAGCAGCGACACCATGGCTTTCCCGAGCCCACCTCAGCAGCAGGGTGCGAGCACTGCCCCCCCCATCCTATCTCGCCGCAAGACCCCCCTTCCCCGCCCCACCAGCCGGGACCGCGGCGAGACGCCGCCACCTCTGACTGACACCGTGACCGGGCCGGTCCCCGTTGGCTGCATAAGCCCATCCCGGGCGGAGCCAGCTCAGCGCCGACAGACAGCGGCCGCCGCCGCCCCGCTCGCAGCACACGCTCCTCACGCCTCGCTCCGCTCCCCGCGGCCCCCCCACGCCCGCCGCCGCACGGACCTCACGGGCCTCACGTCCCCTTGCAGCCGCCGCGCGCGCCGCGCCG
>VWYI01001550.1:0-36174 GCA_013399455.1 Anthoscopus minutus | reverse complement strand
ATGATCAGCTACAACAATGAGGTTTACACACTTGTGCAGGTTTCTTTGTTTAAGTCCATCCATAAGCATCCCCAGTGCTTGATCTGCTGCCTGTAAGGCTTTGATTACCTGTGAGACAAACCAGTTACATCTAAGATCCTTAAAGGCTGAACTTTTTGCCTTCATGCAAATAAAAATATAATACTTCTGGGTTACAAATTAGCAAACACTGAAGTACAGTATAGGAATAAATAAAAGAAAAAAAGAAGCTAGCACATGCTTCTAGATATTGCTTAGTAATATAATTAAAGTTCAGTCTAAATATAAATATTTTTTCAAATAGTATGGTCTGAAATTATTTTCTTCCAGTCTGTTTGGTTTATAGTTCTTTTGATTCACACAGTGTGGGAATCATAACAATGGGCTCAACCACAAGCAAAAGTTCTTAAAAAATGTCATAAAACATTCACAGTAATTTTTCATCTACCATCTTTTCAGGTCTATAAACTGGTTAAGTTCATAGTACAGCACCATTTTTAGTGCAATTAAGTATAAGAAAAATATAGAAACTACTTACACCAGCACTAACTGGCCCAAATGAGTGTCCAGAAGAATCTGGTTCTTCAATATATAAAGTGTATATATCAGGCCTTGAGTTAGAAATAAATAAGAATGGAAGACTATGAGAATTTAGAGGCAGCATCTAAAGAGAGAATTTTGATAAAAAAAAGCCAAACAACAAACTATATTAAATGACATTTTAAAAGGAATTATAAAGAACCTCTTTAAACCTTGATAACAGTCCATACAGCAAATATAATAATTCAATTTCCTCTGAGTTTTGTAATTCATCAACATGGGGTCTTTGAAGTTACAATTTCAGAAACAATATCCAGTGTCTTTAACAGGTAATCAGAAATCACTTGGGAAAAATTCAAGATCTCAGACACCAGAGCAAACAATCCTTTTTGAGATGTAAATGGAACTACCAACTGAAAGGGTTCTTCCTGACTAAGCAGTGAGAGACTCTAGAGAGCATCTCCTAACTGCAAATACATTAGGACTTTATTAGCAAATTGTCATATAAAATATTTCATTTCTTTTCATGTCACAAAGTTAACACCACAATCAGCAGTGACATTTATTTTTCATCCTGAATTACTTACTGCAATTACTTTCATGTATTTAACCTTTCTTATGCAATAGCCAGCCTTCATACAAAATCTTTCATCCATACACTTAAGACTAGAAACTGAATTTTCAATGTTTCCTACAGGCCATGCACTAAGAAAAAAGACACAATAATCAAATAAAACTCATACAACAGTACATCCTGTTCAGATATATGTTCACTTTTTAATCTTTTGTACCTACAGTCCTATCGTAGCTATGATAAGATACAGGACAGGCTTAAGTTCAGCAAATAATTATTTGAAATGGTGAGGAAGATTCCATGTTTCACAAACACCAGCAGAAATTCCAATTGCTAAGCATTAAAACCTTTCTAAGCTATAGTCTCACGAAGTGGGATATTACAGTGTTACAAAGATATTACAGAGTGTTACCTCTCATGTTGGGCATTATCAAGCCATTTCAGTATTCCTGAAATTCTTTCTTCATATGGAACTGAACTAAAATTAAAATTAAAAAAAAAAATTTAAGAAGTTATGTTAACAAGACTTTCTGACTAGCACTTCTATTCCCTAGATACAGTCCATACTCTAATGTCTATACTCTAGTCATATACTAAAGTCTCAGATCTGGAACTAAGAATGATTCATTTTAAAAGGTATAGCAATTAATTTTATTATTCTCATTTTTAATTGAGTGTTAGTCACTTTTAAGTGGTAAATTAGACAGACCCTGATTTTGCAAACACAAAACTGTGTTGGTGGGACTTCTCATACATTTATGAATACAAGCACAAAAAAGCTATTTTAAGTTCAGGAAATAAACCTGAAATACAAGTTAGAATAATTTTTTTCTTCCAGCATATAAGTCCAAGACTTGGACTTCCATATTTTATAAATAAATAGTAATCTCATCAAAGTCTTTGTGAGATCATGCTTTGTTTCCTGTGAAAGAATTCACCCATAAAATAGCTCTGCTTTCTCTCAAAGTCATGCATGAGCTGTATGTTAGTTACTTATAGTACTCAGGTGTTTTCTGGGTCCCAAGCCTACACATCAGTGTAAAGCCTGTTATCTATAGAGCCTTATGTTTCTTTGCTTGCTTTAGATTATCTTTCTAAATGTGAAGAATCATGGGAAGTACACTGCAATCATCACAATCATCAGAAATCTAGAAATAATTTATGGAATAATTTACTAATTATAGAAGGCATTGCAAGAAACACAAACAGAAAAAAAACACAAAAAATAATGCCACAAAAACTATGAAAGCAATTGTTATTTCACATATGTAACCTTTGAATTAACTGGAAAAAACCATACAAGAATTATGGTTTAAGAGGTGTGTGCACATTATCAAACATGCAGACAAGACCAGAGGAAATTTAGAGCCCCTCTTCCTTCAACAGCTTCCCTATCCAGCAGTCTCTTTTCAATAATTTCTGTCTCCCATTGCCTCTTGCCATGGCTTCCTAGTTTGTGGTTGTTGTCTTAGGTGTAGGTTATCTGCAAGCTTATTCTCAAGTGTAAGTATTTTTAAAGTGCTATATAATTTCTGTTGATTTTATGCATGGAAAAACTGCGAACATTGGTGCAGCTTAGCAGGGGCTACTAATAATTACTCTCCTAGTATCCAGCTGGCTAAGTCTTCCAAACTGTCTAGGAGAGCAGTTTGGAATATACAGTACCCTTTGATTTTTCACATTGTAAATCCTCTGAATTATTTTTAAAATTTTAAGTATTTTTGGCAATTCCATTACATAAACAGGACCATGTGACATGGCACTTTTCTGTGAGACATGTTTAAAAATTTCATATTTTATTTCCTTCAACTATCAAATAGAAGTTTGGATTTTTGGAGTAATCTACAGGAATTTATCACAAGCCCTACCAAATCTTACCCGTTGTATATGGTGTACAAGGTGGGGTATGTTCCCTCAATTAGAACATCAGAGCCTGGCCAAAAGAAGGTGCCTGCTTTCAAATTTTGGTACATTGCTGTCAGCCAGACCTTTGGGTAAAGATACAAACAAATGATTTTTTTTTTGTCAACACTGGAGGACTTCAGATCACAAAAGTAGAAATATGCACTGCAAACATGAAGTTTTCCCTCTTCTTCCACGCATCACAGTTCCCTAATGGCCATATGTGATCTGAAGTTTTGTTTCCTACATGCAGATTCTGAAGAAAAATTAGTAGCATGAAAAATAATGGCCTTGTCATTTCTTGGATATTCTCATCATAGAAAAAAATGTATTTCCATAAATGGCAATGGGAAGTGATCCTTTTTCCTGTAGCAAATCTCATACTCAAGAAGATGGAAGAAACTGCCTTAGGGATATTCAGACTTGACATTAGGAAACTTTTTATTACACATATAGTGAGAAACACTGGAACAGGCTTCCTAAAGAGGTTATTGCTGCCCTATGCCTGTCAGTGTTTATGAGGCATTTGGACAACACCTTTAAAAATCTAATCTAATGTTTGGTTAGCCCTGAGCTGTTCAGGCAGCTGGACTAGATGATAACTGTAAGTCCATTCCAACTGAAATATTCTATTCTATTAGTTTCATTTTATTTTGTGTCTATTTCTATTTCAGAGATAGATTCTAATGATATGATTTTATTATTAGAAAGCATAATTCTAGTAATCCTAAAAATTGTGGTTGTGTTACAAACCTGACATAATCCTTCAGGAAAAAAGCCAGCACCAAAATCTGGGTATTTGAGTATATTATAAACATTACTGCACAGACACACATATATAAATATATATTAAGTAAGTATACTACATATTGCATGTATTTGGGGTTTTTTTTCAGCATCATTATTAGAGCTTGATATTTCTAGGAGATTAATATTAATCATAACCATAAGTACAATTTGGGGTTTTTATGAAATGTGCCATATGTTATATTTAATTGACTTCCTTTTTTCAGAAATTAAACTCTTTGCTACTCCCTTCCTTGCTTTTAAATGCCTGGACATTTGTAAATAGATATGTGTAAGCAGATGTAATTTGAAACCAATTTCATTTTGTAGCAAGTCATCAAAAGACAAGCAAAAAAAGTACCCCAAAATCATACCATACTGAAAATTTACTGTGGTTCCCTGTGGCAAGAAATCCTTTCCAGGACTAGAGAAATATTCCAGTCTTTTTTTACTAACTGCCACATTATGTGAAAATTTTAAGTTTCTGAATTAACATTTTATGACACCTTTTACTTTCATAACAAGCAAACTATTTTGTAGGCAGCCTCTAACATGAAGCCTACAGGTTATCTAGTACTTTTTGCAAATATATTGGACAGTTTTAAATTTTATTCCCTGTTTGTTTTGTTTTGTGATATGACACAAACCACTCTGGACATAAATACCATATGACAAACAAACCTACTGGTTGCCCTTTCCACCATGCAGGTCTGAATTTTTCCTCTCCTGAAAGTGAGAAATGTGCATCCAAGCCTACATCATACATGTTGTTATCAATGATACCATGAGATTCTGGATACAATCCCTGTAAAATGAGAATAGACAAAATAAAATGCTTAGTCCTGAAATCAAGTGGAGCCTAAACTATGTTTCAATGCACACTGCTACAGTGTTGCAATTTTTAAAGAACTGTTTTATCTTAGAAACTCTTTCTTCATTCACACAGATCATCTTCCTGCGCATAAATTCAGCATGTCCATCAAATCCCCTGATGTGCTATAGATTAAGTACCCTGAATGTCAGTTGCCAAACCCATCCTAACAATGCTATCATCAAAAGGCTGAGTCCTCACCCATGCTCACCCCTATCCAATTAAACTGACAAGGATCAGGAATAACAGGCTCACAGGCCAGGGACAGATAGCACAACATGTATAGCCACGCAGACCATGCCTGTATGTACCATCTCAGCATCTCTATCTCTCTCTTATGTCTAAAACATGAGTTCCCATGTCCTACAAAAAGATGAGCACCGCAAAATCTCTTCTGTGTTGTCCAGATAATGACAAGGAAAAACAAAAATTCTCACTTACTGTGACAATTGTGTAGTGATTTGGGAAGGTTTTTGTGGGGTAAACAGCTCTCATGTATTTTGAATGTGTGCCACATGTTTCTGCAACAGAGCAAGGTATTAATATACATTTTCTTATATTTTTTTAATTGAAAACTACCAATCTTAAAAATGAGCAAAAATCACAATCGGTTGCTGCGGTTTTAGATGGAGCAAGACTCATACAATCCTGGTGTCTCCATGTGGGCTAAGCCAACTGTCCCATTTGATGCTCAAATCAGCTGCCTAAAGCCTAGAGGCTTAAAGTCCTTTGAGAAATCTTTAATGATCCTGTCTGGCCTCCAGATGCTCCTCCTCCATCCTATCTGCTAATCCAAATAAATTTCTCAGATACTTCTGATATCCAGAATGGCCTGGCTATACATATTTATGCAATGAGACTGAAGCCTGAGGTCAGACCAAACAAGATATCCTGCAGAGCTGATTGCTGACAAGCAGGGAAGGACTCAGTTGCTTAAGCACTGGAGCCAGATGCCATTTGAAAAACCCTCCAATGTCCAAGACATCTGCATCAAAGTTGCACAGTTTTGATGCAAATCTCTTCTGTGTTTTCTTGACGTAGCTGCTGAAGGCCATGGCACTCTGAAGTATGCAAAAAGCACAGATTAGGGCAACAATTTGTCCTGTGGTGCCCTCTGTCTATTAATTGAGCTGACTTGTCCTCTAGGCTCTTGCACTGCACTGTGCAGACTATATTAGACATAAAGGCACTGATTTCAATGAGCATATAATCATCTCACATGCAGACATCTCCAAGAACATGTCTAAATGGAGTTGTTCTGTCTTGGAGTGAATCACGCCCCAGGTGTCCTAGCTGCATCTCCAGACACTGCATTATTTTTCATTAATCAAAGGTACTCAGCACACAAATGTCTTTAATGTCTAAATCTACTGTAAGATTCAACTTATTTACCCACAAAACAAATATATGAAGACTGGAAGATGCCTTAATGACATTTTTACATCCAACTCACATGGACAAAGTTCTGTATTAGGCTGTAACCAGATGATTATTTCATTCATGCTCAAACACACTTTATTCATTGATGGAGAGCATTTCGATCAAAGAACAGAAGCTGATTTTAACTAAGCAACCAAAACAGTGGAAAAGGTTTCAACAAAACTATTCCAATGTGATACAGAAAAAAACCAAAAAGAGTGTTTGAAGAATGGATGAATAATTGAAAAATTTAAAGACATGAAAAAATCAGCAAAATTTTCTGTGGATTTCTCTTGCACAATTAAGGATCTATATTCATAGTGTACCTATTCTATAAGCTTGATTACCTTTACTGAAAGTTCTAGGTTAAAGAAGTTAATAGAAAGGAAAGATTTTATGCTACAAATCAACATTCTATTTTTCCTTTTGAAAAAAAGAAATTTCCCTTTCCCATAGATTTCTGAGAAATACAAGCATGAATGTACAGTTGCTCAAATTGACCACAAATATGAGCAATGCTGAATTAGATTGGTTCTTGTTTCAAAGCATTTCTTGGAAACATAGACATAGAATGGTATTTGTTCCTTTGGCCAGTTTGGTATTCCCTTTTTACCTCGTTTCAAAAGACTGGAACTGGCTACTGACTTCAGCATTCATGACTCCTTCACTGATTCAAGTTCCTTCCAGTCAGAATTACATCAGAGAATAAACTATTAGCCCAGGAAGCCAAGTTTGCATATTAGTTCAAGGTCAGGTTTCTGGATACTCTCATTATTCACAAGCAAGATTGTTAACTATTCAGTAAAATGTAGTTATTTCATAACACAAAGGTGAAATTTTCAAATGAACACAAATAGAAAAAAATTGTAATATACTCAGGACTGAGATAAATAATGTCAATTTAGACTATTTGTAGTGAGAATAAATTAGTAAATATGGAGACATTTTGTCCAGGCACAAAGTGTCTGGAGATCTGATTCTTGGTTAAAATTCAGGAGTTTTAACTAAGTGTGCGCTAATGAAGACATGTTTTAGAGCACTTCAAAGCACTTCAAAGCACAAGCTAAAGATCTTCAACTTACTCTTCCTCACAATATTCAGAAATACTGAAAAATGGTTACTTGAGCCTTACTGCAATAATATCACCATACTAACATCTTACAACATCTGACTTGAAAACAAAGAAAAAATTCCCAATAACTCAATGTATTAGACTTTAATATTCAACTCCTTATCACCTATTTACCTATTTTTAATGCAGTACTGAGAGTACAGGAAATCCTTATCTGGAACTTTTTCTCAGCTTTAAACTGTATTTTAATGTATATTTCAAACTGTATGTTTAATAAAAAGCTGCTGACCAATATTAGAGGCCCCTTTAAAAAAAATAAACCATGTTTGCTGCACAAATATAAGAACTGATGCAGAACATATAAGAATGAAAATATACAACTGATGAGAGAGACCTGATTTGTGATTTTTTATTGCTCAGCAACACATGCATGACAGTAGCAAAAGGGACCAGAGAGGTTCCATGCAGACTTTTAAAGAAAACAAAGGACCTTTGGTAACTTACTGAATTTTTCAATATTTGGCAGCAAAGAACTCCAAGTTTCCAAATATTCTGCTCTAAATCCATCCATTGAAAAAAGGATAAGTGGTGGGAGAGTAAATCTACAAGAAAATATAAGTTTATCATCATAAAAAAGTTTGGAGAGTTGGTTACTTATTAAGATTTCTAACAATAAAAATTCAGCTTTTACAAGCAGGATCTAGAATATTCATGTGCGTGCCAGAATTAATAACACAATGTGAGATAAATAAGTAGTTCAATATTGTGAGCAAATGTACAATCCTTCTGGTAGGAAGCACTGGAGGAATAAAATACAAGTAATCATTTCAATAATAATATAAAAAAAAAGTTACATATTGACATCAGGCAGTAATCACTATCCCAGTTTGTTTATTATTAAAAATGGTCTTTCCAAATCACAGAAGCACACTACAACAATAGTTTGTATAAAAAAAATCTGCATAGAACAGTTTACTGATCTGAATCTGAAATTAAATGGATCTTTACATTGCAGTGCTATTTATAGCACTTAAAGAAGCCCCCCTCCACTATTTTCCAAGCTTTAACCTATGAAACTTTGTTAACTCAGCAAGTTATTTGTTAACCTAAAAAGTGTAATTTTATACCTATGTTTGGACATTAATGCAGGAACCCACAAATAAGTCACAGTGCTCATGGTCTTACTGTTATAATTAAACTAAATTGGCAGTAAAATAAAATAAAATAAAATAAAATAAAATAAAATAAAATAAAATAAAATAAAATAAAATAAAATAAAATAATGCATAACGTCACAAATACCATAACTGCACCAGAAATTCATTCATCTTTCTTCGAGGACAGCCTTTAAATGTTGTTTCTGCCTAGCCATTACCTATGATTCTGAAATACTGCACAAATAGCAAAATTTTTCAGCATTTGTAGATATACAGCTACTTCATAACTCTCTTTAAAATACACTTTTCTTCCTGCAAATAATTTGAGGAAAAAACCCCAAACAACTCCGTTGCCTAAAGAATTGCAATCACAGATTCTAACTGTTATTATAGACTGCATAAGGTGACTTATCTGAGTTGCCAAAGATAAAATATGGTAACACAAAATGGACTATGAACAATTTGTGATAAATGAACCTTGCGACAACGCTAACAGTTTTTCCAGGTCTTTGCAAGCCGAATTTCAATCTGAATTTGAACTCCTGTACTCTGCTCTAAACTGTAAATGATCAAGGAATGTGCAACAAGATGACAAAGGTTTTAAAAAGAACAAACATTCCTAGCCACAAACCATTTCTACAGAGTATTCCCCAGGGCAGGGACTTTACTCTCCATAAATATGAAAACCTGTTTCAAAACACTGTAGTATTTCCGACCATTGCAAAGATTTTTTTTTTGTTAAGAAGACAAGTTCCTTTAGCATACCCAGCTGGACACTGAGGAGTTTCAGTTGACACACATGGTTCTTCTACCCAAGATGTTTCACCTAAAAGGAAAATAAAAAACTGAGTTAGCACTGAAAACCCACTCCCCACCACCAAGAAAAGCAGCTCCTGGATGATCTTTTTAAAGCTCTTTCTGTAACATTTTCTGCTTCAACAGAAATATAGGGCTAAAGACACCTTTTCTTTAGAAACAATTTGGTGCAACCTATTACGTCCTCAAACATTGAAAGGACTAGTGATCACAACTGTAAGTTAAAAACAAAGCACATATACTACACAGAAAAGCAAACAAACAAAATGAAGAAGAAAACATCATGAAAGCTTAGCCTTTTATTGGGGTTTAAATTAAAAATATTCAAATTACATCCTGTCCACACTGGGCTATTTATTTCTTTTTTCTTTTCTGGGTACCACTAACACATTTAGAGACAAGCCCAGGGCTCTCTTTAGCACTTCTTTTCTTTCTGTATGTTGTGGCTTAACCCCTTTTAGCTTTAATCTGCATTTAGGTAACAAATATAATTTTGCAGGAGTTGCCTTAAATTTATCCCCTGCCACAATGTATAGGAATTCTGATAACAGATACCACGTCACCAGCATACTCCTCAAGTGTCATTCCTGTAACAGAATTATAGCTGCACTATTCTTTAAGTGTTTAGCTGGAGCCAGTATGAAACAATTAGTCATGAACAAAGATTTTAAAAAATAAGTAAAACATAAGAAATCCAATCTAAAACCAGATTTGTAATAAAAAGGATGAGAAATTTTAAATTAGGGATGACTACTACAATATGTACTTCCAACTGTCTCCATCTATTGCAGGGGGGGAAAAAAGAAAAAAAAAAAAAGAAAAAAGCAAACAACCCATAGCCCCCACATGTGGTATACTTCTGCAATATCCAAATCATTCTTTCTCATGAATGACACAATTCACAGTGTTCTGCAGAAACAGTCTTTTTCACAGTCAAAAATATAAAAAGTTTCACCTCAAAACATATTAATTTTTCAAAATTTCAGTCAGACTTTGGTCTTGAGGAACAAATTATCTACCTTATATTTTCAATGTTTGCCCATTTATTTCATAGAATAATTTATATATAAAGCTTCTCGACTTTTGATTTACCTTTGCAAATGCTGTAGTAGTTTACACAGCAGTCTTTTTTCTGCAAGCAGTCATCAGAACAGGAACAGTAACTTCTAGGTATTCTTGTCTCACCACAACGAAAATTAGTGCACTTCCAAGATCGGGCTGAAAATTTGAAGAAAAAATTATGATTCAATTCACAGAACTTCATGTGAACTTCTTTGCATGGAAATCCTCCAAACAGGTAAAAAAAAAGTTATTTATATGTACTGATTGAGTTGCTTTAGAAGTTTGCTCTAGAAAGAAAAGTCAAGATTTCATTTAATACAAAAAGCCTATTTCTTTGGCCATTGAATGGTAACACAGAGTCATAAAATAATTTATGTTACAAAGATGTCCCCAAAATTGTCTCACTCAATGCCTTCCCTATTTCGCAAAAGATCTAGGGGAAAAAACAAACAAACAAACAAAAAACCACCACCACTCCATATTTCTTTTACAGAGGAGAAAGAAGCAAGCTGATCTTTTTCATGCTCTTGCACATAAGTTCCAGCAGAGAGAAACAAAAAAGAGAAGTAAGGGCTAAGAGGGCAGAAAAAGCAATACAGATGAAGAAATATCTGAGCAGCAGCTGGGAAAGCAGAGACAGTAACTGGAGAGGAGCCTGGCCTCAATGCAGAACCAGGCTATTCCCCCAGAAGACAAGTGGACTTCTCCAGTCACAAGCACCCACAAAGGTCTGCATGAGGCTAGAGAGCACAACTGACTGGGAAACACCCCCTTATTTTCAAACATGCAAGAGGTACTGGTACAACAGGGTTGCTTCGAGGGCCTTGCTTAAAAATAACCCATTATTTATGCTTATGCTCATCTTCAGTTTTATATGTGCCATGAAATATGCATGGCAAATGCTTTGGTTATCCATAAGGGACAAAAATACAGAGGTTTGATTTGAGAAAGATGCAGAAAGATTCTGCTTCCTGCCAGATCACCAAGTTACAGCTCTCTAATCATCTGATTACAGAGGCAGCTTGACTCTGCCACATCCACCTGAACAGGAATAATAACTTTACTGTGAGGGTGACAAAGCACTGGAAAGGTTGCTCAGAGAGGTTGTGGAATCTTCTTTCCTAGAGATATTCAAAAGCCATATGGATACAAGCCTCGGCAATATGCTCTAGGATCTTGCTTGAGCAGGGAGGTTGGACTAGATGATCTCCAGTGGTCCATTCGGTCTTAACTATTCTGTGATTTTGTAATTTTTGTCAAATTTCACTCCCTAGGAAATGTGACATGACTTCTATGTATCTGGATAAACAAGAAAATTACCCATTTTCTGTTACAGTGAAGAGACAAATTCAAAATAAAATGGACACCAGTGAGCACTGCCTGGAGAGGAACTTACTTGGCTTCACACAGGTGTCCTCATAGTCCCAGCAGCAGTCCTGACGCTCCTTGCAGCCGCTGTCGCACTGGCAGCTGGGCACACCTTTCCTGTGTGTCTCACTGCACTTGTGCCTGCAGCTGACTGTAGGGAGAAGACAGTGAGGCTGAGTGCTCAGATATTCCTGTCCCAGGCAGGTCAGTTAAACAGATCGTGGATATGGGCTGCAGGAAGAGATGTGCTGAATAATTTCCCAAATCTGATTCCCTAGCCATTTTCCCATATAGTCACTAGCTCATAGGCCAACATGGTGGAAGCAAGGCTGTAGGAATACCTCTGGGAGCTGAGGGTCTGACAGCTGTTGGGACCATGCTGGCCCACAGCCTGGGGCAGGGCTGTTTCTGCAACAGGTCTCTGTGCACGACCACTGGCACAGGAGGCAATGCCAGGATGTCCCACACTGCCAGAATGAGGAAGGGGAGACTGGCATCTCCCCTGCTCATTTCTCAGTCTGAAATAAAAGAGGAAGAGTGATTCCCACTTTGGATGTTCTGTAATGGGATGGAAGCTCCCTCAGGGCTGGGTACCAGAGCCATGGGGGCAACCCAGGGGCAGCTGGGCTGGGACCAGCAATCAGGACCCATCCCAGTGCTCCAGCCTGGAGCAGGGCAGCTGAGGCAGCACGAGGGCAGCCCCACACCAGGCACTGGGCACTTCCCTGACAGCGGGGCCAGGTCAAGGCCAGGCTGTTGGCCTGTGAGTGTGCCTGGCTCAGTAAGACTCATGGCTGGGCAGAGCAAGGCTGTGGAGAGCTGGAGGCCATCCCTGCTGGGTCAGGGCTGGGCCCTGGGCATGGCAGGGACAGCTGGGGAAAATCTCCTTTCCTCAAAAGCCACCTGGACACAATTCATCAAGTTTATGGGTGCACTCCGGACTTTGGCAAATCTCTGCTACATAATTGTTACAATGTCCCTTAAAAATCTGTAGGTTTGGCTCTTTTAATTAAAACCAAGGAAAGGCCCCAAATGAGAGGCCTGGCACTGATAATTGAGACGCATTCCTCAGCACAGCTCAGACACCTTCAAGCAGGGTGGAGGAACAGCCTTGGGTCTCCTAAGGACACCTGAAGACAACCCCAAATGTCCAAAGATCACTCGCAGATCTACATCAGCCTCCACATGGACAAGCCTTGGATCCACATTCTCTGTACTCCAGAAATACTGTTTGAACCCTGCTGGGCTCCTGCTTCCAGCTTCCTACTCCAGTCACACAGTTAAACAGGAGTAAGTATAACTACCTACTTAGGTTTGATAGGACAATTCTGTTATAATTACCACAAAGTTCATGCTTTTGCAGGATGCACTGCTTACAGATTTGGGCTATAGTACCCTCTTTGTAGAGTGATATTTAGCTCTGTGCAGAGCTAAAATGATTTTCAAAAGATCAAAAACCAATCATGGTTCAATTTCATTTATTTGCTAGGGCCATGCTATTGAAAGTCTTCAGAAAGGTCTAAGACTTGATGAGCTACCAGGTAAACAAGTACAATATGTGTTGATTAGCGATTAAAAAGACTGTGCATCCTTGAACTCCTCCAGTGCGGGACTACTGTTGTTTTGATTCTAAAGGAAATGTTTTATTTAATTCACAGTGTGTTGTGTTTGTTTGTTCTCACTTATATTGACCCTCTGACATCAAATTTTCTAATTAAACAATACCCTCCCACCGAATCATGCCACTTCCCCCTTTTTACTGTAGCTTTACAGAAACTCAAGTTTTCAAAGAATATTTATAATCAGTTTTAGCCTCAGCTACCTGAACTGTGCCAAATATATTCAAAGCACAAGCCTTGAAGATGGGACAATGATACTTCTTTCACAAAATATTGTTTAAGTAATTGCAATAATTATATGTAATAAGATAACACATATCTCAAATTTTCTGGATGTGTTAATGTAATAAACTTCCAAACATGCTGGGAACTAGGTTCCACACTTTTGGAAAGATACAGCAAAGCACTTGGTGGTTTAGGACAGGTTTTTCAAGTATAGATTCTGAGTGATCAGTTTTTATACAATCAAACTTGAAAAATGCAAGAACTTTATTTTCACAGGTGGTGACTTTTCACAGATCATTCACATGACACTAAAAAAGAGCTTTTGCTGAAAGCCTTTACCAGGTCCAGATGGTTGGCAATTATGCTGAAAGTATCATAAACATACCTTGCTCCTGGGTTCCACGATTGAGTCCCAGTCCTAAACCTAGTCCCAGGGATACAACCACCAAAGCACACAGCAGAACCTGTCACACAGACACAGGGAAACCAATATTCACAACTGTGATAAACTGTTATGTTTATTAGAAATTAACTCCGTTATTAAAATTTCTATGAATGTATGATTTCTTAAGAACTAATTATTTCTCTGAAGTTCTTTATCAAAAAATTGAGGCTGAAGATAGGAGAGGCACAATAATTATAACCTTGGAAGCTGAGGTCCTAATGCCGCACTTTTAACCTATGGCCAGTTGTAATGTTGTAATTCGGGAAATCTTTGCTGGAGAAAAGATAGCAGGAAGTAATTGGTGTATTTATCTGTTTTGCATATGCTTTATCTGTAAAAATGAAGGTAATTACTTCTATTTATCTTCTGTTTTTACCTGAAATGACCACAAGGATTTCTTAAGAGATTTAGCTGGATTGAGGCTGCAAGTGTAAAGTTTTTACCCACGTGCCAGTTTCTTATAATAAGTCACCTTTTAGTAAGGTCAGAGGAAATTGCAAAGAGATTAACAGCCCAAGGAAGTTCTGTAACAGAAAGCAGCATAACTTTTGGGAGATGTGGGAGAGCTAAGGAAGCTCCTATCAGCTCAATAGACACCAAAAAAAAATGGCAATTCAGGTTGGCTGAAGGGTGCAGTGAAAAGTGACAACCCTCTCAAGAGTATTTTGTGATGTATGCACTTTCCTCTTCGCTAAGATAGTCATGGGAATGAAAATGTATATCATAGAAAAAAATCACCATGAACCAGCCCAGTTTATATCCCATTTTTGCCTCGGAGACTTCTTTTGTCTTCTGCTATTTCCAGGAATAAGCTGATTGATTCCTCGAAATACTAAGGTTAAAAATAAAGTAGAAATGAGAGAGGGTTACTCTCAAGCTCAATGTTATTGTAATGAAGCCTCTTATCTGAGACTACAGCGATTTTAAGGAACTGAGAACAACTGCACGTGCATCCCCTGATCTTTGCTGCTGCCTTGCAGGCACTGGCAGAAGTGTGGTAGCTGGGAGGGCTGCTCAGTTCTCAGGTGTGGGTGCACAACTGATTTATTTCTCAGGCAACACCAAATATTAGCAATGCCATAGTTACTTCCTTCACACTTTCTCCTTCTCTCCTTTACTTTCTTCTTGCTACTTACTCACAGGTTTTTGTACAGGTGTACCTCAAAAGGAGTAGAAGTGGAATTGGTGAGAAAACTGGATGAGAGAGACAGGTGGAGTAAGGATGTGTGGAAAGACTGCCCAAACTGTCAGAAATGCTGAAGTCCCTTGAAAAGAGACCTCAGGTGTGAAGGCAGCAGTTTAATCCTACATCCCATCAGCAAGGTCTGAGAATAAGGGTGTTAGGGTGTTCTTTTGGGCTAGACCAGCAGCCACGCTTTCTGGGCAGGGAGGATAACACTGCCAAGTTAAGCTAACAGTCTTGTTTCACTGAGCACAAATGAGCCTAATGACCAGGGCATGTACTTCTCACCTTAAAGATACTACGGTTTTACCCTTCATTTTGATTAAAACTCGCATTTGTAATTGAAATAAAGAGATTATATTAATTTGAAGTAAAAATTAAAGTACAGCTATTACAGCAACAAACATTCCCACTTCTTCAAATAATGAGATAGCTGAAGTAAAATCCAAAAACTCCTATCAGGTATACAGATAAGATGCTGCATTTATTATAACATTTACACAAAACACCCTTGATTTTAGACATTCATTCTTAAGGTGAAATAACATTGGTAGCACCTATTAAAATCCTCAGGCTTTCCACAGCTAACTTATATGACTAAACGCAGGATTACAACTACTTATTCATATAAAAGTTGTTCCTAGCACATACGCTTTGTTCACTAGAGGACTTAGTGGACAGTGTGATTCCTATCTGTGAGTGTACAATTCTTTACCTAAACTTTCAGGAAAAAGTTGCCAAGAAAGTATTTAATGTATTGGATTTATCAAAAACATAAATTGTGTGAAGTATTTACAGAGTTTACACCTCCAATATGTAGATTTTGGGCTTTTTACAGGTGGGCATTTGAAAAGTAGTGCATCTGAAAGAATGAATATGTTTTAGGCTACTTAAATTTCTCACTTTACTCTTCCAAGTACCACTTGAAGGTATAATTTACTTTCCTTTAGAGTTATGCAATTTTCCCACATTGTTTCTCATGACTTATTTTTAACTGATGACTTTAGGAAAAACATGTCTGCTATTTCATCTTCTTTTTTTCACCATTTCCAGTATTTCCCTCATATTTTATGCAATCCTTGCAAAATACAGGATTAAATAGGAAATTGTACTATATGAAATTGCTCTGATGACATAGAGCTTAATAATACAGTAGCTTGACTCTCTTTTTCATAAGGCTGTTTTCAAAATTAAGTTGCAAGCCTTTCTAAAATCAGTATCTGTAGTTTTCTCTAAATTTCAATTTACAAATGCAAGAGCTTGTGCAAACTTATACACATATTTAATGTATGTTTCAATTGTGGCCACAAACAGAAGATGCAACAAAAGATTTTAAAAACTTAACAAAAAGCCTACACTTAATTATTGACAAGGCAGCTGCATAGCTCTTAAAGCCTCAGGGAAAAGGTAAAGGGCTGACACGATATTTGAGGTGTAGGACTGACACTACTGTACTTTCATTGGATTTTTCCTATGCCTTGCTTTCTGAGTGTTTTTTGCCAAAGACTTCCCTAGAGGTCCTGTTTCGTTAACGACAAATGTAAAGATACAAAAGTAAGCAAAGTGTGGTTACTTTGGCCGCAAACATATCTGTTTTATCTAAAATAAAGTATCAAAGCAATGTCTTCACTATGCAAAAGAACTGTCAGGTTAATGAACTACAACAAAAACTGCCAGTAAAAAAAATTACTTCAAGTTACCAGAAGAACTTTAGAAATGTACCAGTGAAGCTAGTGCAGTTTCAGTGACACACTCATGAAGTAAAATATTAACTACACATTACTAAGCTACCCTGAATGATGACACTGATATTATGAAACTTCAAAACATCCCGCAGATTTGAGAATTTTTAAACTAGCAGCCCTGAAAAGCAGCACCTACTTACAGCACAGATGACTTTGTATTTCCAGATGGTTCTTTTCTTCACGTACTCTTCTGGTTCTGAAGACATCTCCGAATATCCTCTGTGATCCTTGGTTGTATCATCCTCAAGCTCCATTTTGCCAAGATCTGCCTCTCGTCTGCGTCTTTTGCCTTCCTCAGTCTCCCTAGCTGTGTTAGCTGCAACTGAGATGCTACTTCTTCTTCAAGAGTTCTAGTACTTTGCTCCTAAGTCTTTTTATGAGATCTCAGCTTTTGCATCAGTGTCAGGTTTGCAAGAAGCCAAAGCAAATAGAAAAACTACTCTGAAAGGTCAAAGGCTGAAAAACATTATCTGTGTGCAGGGAACAGGACTATTCAAGATAAGAACGTCATTAGGCAAACACTTAAGCGGAGATTAGAATTTAAATGTTGCTAAGCAATAAAATGCAAAAATACTCGAGTACTCAACTATTTGGTTAAACTCTTGTCATCCAGAGAATCTATCCTCAAAGAAAGTGTTAAATATACGAAACCAATAAGAAAGGAGACG
This sequence comes from Anthoscopus minutus, assembly GCA_013399455.1. NCBI lineage: Eukaryota > Metazoa > Chordata > Aves > Passeriformes > Paridae > Anthoscopus > Anthoscopus minutus. The sequence continues at coordinate 18,704 of VWYI01001550.1, read as the reverse complement.
GTTTCTTACTTCGTGTTCTGTGTCACGCCTATTTTCAGATCGGTTTCCTTATTTAGCATCAGAGGATTCCTCCGTGTTAGTTTCAATTCATCTTTGTCTCAACTTTTTTCCGCTTCATACAAGGTTTTTTTTTCAGTAGTTATAACTGTGCTAATTAAAAGCAAACAGTATACAGCCAAATCAAATTCAATAAAAAATAAAAAGGTTTTGTTTAAGTACAATTTTAAATCTATTTGTTTCTCAATTTGGTGATTACTGGAAGGATTGGCTGTTATGAAAATGTACCTTCATAGCCTACTAGGACTATGAATGTGGAACTATTCAGGTATTGATCTGATTCTAAATTTGAGCATCACATGAGCTGTAACTTATAATAATTAAAATTATGTCTATAATTTTATATATAAAAAAATCCAAACTATTGTAATATATGTATAATTCGTGCAAAAATAAACTAATGTTAAGGTGTTTTTATGGTGATGGATATAAAATATAAGAAATGTAAAGCTTCTTGCAGAACAGGGCCTGTGGAAGTTTAGCAAAAAAAAGTTCAGAAATGCCAACCCCGAAACCAAAACACATCTACATCTGAAAAGCAGGCCANGTCGATCCCGGGCTCGGCACTATTTCTTTTGACAGTAGTTTTTCGCATACTTTTATTAAATAAAATCTTTCATATTTCTAATTGCGCTATTTCATTTATAACACTATGATACTATACAAGCTGATATGAAGAAAAATAACTCCACTGCACCCAAATTACTACAACCTCCTTATTCTATACAATTTGTGTCATGTTCAAGTCCCGCATGATCCAGTACATCCCCATTAACCATACACAAGCACACACATTATCATCATCACGATCCTTTAATTCACAGACAGATATCACTCCCTTACTCTACGGGACACCCCTGTAAAATGTCCATTAAATGCTCATTGAGTTCCCTTCTTCCATGACCGGGGTTCCATCTCTTGTGGTGATTGCTCAGGATAGGAGGTATGTTGTGTGGAGCTACTGGTTGCTAAAACCTATTCAGGCTGGGACAAACTAGTAAGGATTCTTGTAAGGCTTACCCTCCGTTCAGGCGGCTTCTGCTATAGTGCTTCCCAAGTAACACAAACTCAAGCAACGAGTTACAACACTTAAACATTGTATCCACTTCAATTTCCACGCCCGGTCCCCTTGAACGAGGCTATAAGGTTCCTTAATTTACTTGCTGGTATGGGCTTTCTCCCAGGTTGCAAGCTTTCTTCTGGATGGAAAGCTGCTCTGCAGAAGAGGACCTTAGGATGTTGGTCAACAGCAGCTGGACATGAGCCAGTGTGTGTCCAGGTAGCCAAGAAGACCAATGGCATCCTGGCTGGGATCAGCAATGGTGTGGCCAGCAGGAGCGGGGCAACAGTCATCCTCCTGTACTCGGTACTGGCGAGGACACATCTTGAGTGCCATGTCCAGCTTTGGGCTCCTCACTACAAGAAAGACATCGAGGTGCTGGAGTCTGTCCAGAGAAGGGCAACACAGCTGGGGAAGGGTCGGGATGCAAGTCCTGTGAGAAATGGCTTAGGGAGCTGGGGGAAAAGGAGGCTTAGGAAGGAACTTTATCACTCTCTGCACCTACTGAAAGGAAGTTGTGGCCAGGTGGGCCTCTTCTTTCAGATAACAAGTACTGAGGAAAAGACTCAAGTTGCCCCCCTTAAGAAAACTTTCTTCCTCAAAATTATTGTCAAGAGCTCTGGCATGGCTGAGTCATGATCCTTGCAGGTGTTTAAAAGACATGCAGGCTTGGTCCTTAGGGACATGATTTAGTGGTGGACTTAGCAGTCTTTTCCAATGTAAACGATTCTATGATTCTATTATTTAAGGGTGTAACTGCTTCACTATGGACACATCCACAGCCATAGACACTTTGGCATATAACTGCTCCAGCCTGGTGTAATTCGGAGTTCACAGCCCCTTAATTTGAGTTCAGACTACAGTTACAACGTGCCTACAGCAGTACAAGAACAGCAGCAACGAACAGGCCATCTGTCAGCCCAGGCACGTGGCCAGACCTGTTATTAAAATGTTCCCAGGAACGGGAAAGTGAGATGATAAGCACTACAGCACATGGCAAGCACGAACAATCACTCCATTCTAATATAGAGCAAAGCAAGCAGGTCCTCCGGTGAGAGCAGCAGCCTGCTGCTCAACAGCTGTAACAGCTGTAAATCTTGTGGAGCACATTCCTATTAAATCTGTCGTTTCAACCCCTCTGGCCCCACACTGGGTGCCAAAAAGCTCATTTGTGGGCTCCTGCGACCAGGCAGCTCAGCCCCACACAGCGACTCATGCTGCCCCCTGCTGCGGGAAGCAGGGAAGAACAGGCAGGGTAAAAATGAGCGAACTTGTGAGTTGAGATAAAGACAGCTTAGTAGGTAAAGCGAAGCCACTCACACAAACAAAGCAAAATCACTTCATGGCTACTTCACATCAGCAGGCCACATCAGCAGTTCAGCCACTTCCAGGAAGGCAGAGTTCCACCACATGGCATGATTACTTGGGAAGGCAGACACCATCACGCTGACCATTCCTTATGCCTTCCTTTATTTTTTTTGCCAAAAGTTTTATTGCTGAGCACAGCATCATGTGATGTAGGGTATCCGTTCAGTCAGCTGGGGTCTGATATCCCAGCTGTGGCTCCTCCCAGCCTCTTGTGCATCCCACTCAGAGAGAAAGCTCTCAGTCTAAGCAATGCTCAGCAACAGCTAAAATGAACTGGATGTGATCTCAAATAACTGATTTTCCACTTTTATCTAATTATTGCTCTAACCTGACATACTTTACTGTCCACATGATGAATTATTACATTCTAGAACATTTCTCACCAATAAAATTTGGTTATGAAACTTAATAAATATTGACCAAGAACCCAAACTTTTCTGTTTCAAGATCACAGGCCTCATATATTAAAAATACTTATTTTAATCCCTACCAAAAGAAAAGTCACATTTAAAAATATCCAAAGAACCCATGTGATCAATACATAAGACTAGGAAAAAAACAGCAAGGGAGAAGAAAATATTTATCCTTTCTGCTCTCAATTACTAAATCATAACTTTGAATGACCGTTCTGCACACTGACACTATACGAATGCTGAATGCTGGGCAAGGGTACAAAAACAACCCATTCCCCCATAGTTAGTCAGTTCATCTGACAATTTCAGGAAGAAGGAGATGTTTTCAAAGAACAAAGGCAGGACATCTCTGCCATATACATATTAACAAGCATGTCAGGAAAACGGGAAGAGTGATTTCTGAACTGCACTGTGTTGTAGACACTTTCCATTTTTACTACTAAGTAGCCACAAGTCCTCTAAGGCCATGAAGAACTAGACAGACCCCACATACCATGAATTCTGAGATGCCTTTTGTATTCATTTATCATCTATCTTCTAGAATGAATGGCACTCACTCAGGGAAAAAAACCCCAACATTTCAAAGTTTAACCGTTTTTTCTCATAAATGTTTCTTGTCACCCACAAACATTATAAAGGTCATTTTGATGAAGGTGTTTTTACTAGAGTAATAAGATACTTAAAATAATTTGGAAAAGTGCATTGTTTTTCCTGTGTCTGAGCGAAGAGAGTCATTTCATCCTCACACAAATGCTGCTTTTCTGCCTTGTTTGGTGAGGTGTGTAACTCTGATACTCAGTACAGTCTCACAGTGGTTCTTGCCTTGGCAGACACACCCGGGTGCACTTGCTCCAGGGTTAATAGCAGTAATGTTTCTCCTCCTGGATACTTGGCTTCCTTATCAAAGAAAGATGTCCTTTGCTTAGGCCTGACCTGCCAAAACACCCCTTGCTCCCAGCTCCATCCCAATGAGGAGATTCTCCGCCAAAGTGTGACTGAGACAAGTTAGGTCCTCAAGTGAGCCCTTTCCCATACACACCCCCCTCTCCTTTACAATTGTCTCTGATGGGAAATATGATTTGTCCTAAGATAAGGATACCAAGTGAGAATGGCGCTAAGATAAGAACATCACGTGAGCATTCCAGGAGGAACTATCTGGATGTTCCTAATAATGACTCATTTCAGAGAAAGGGAGCTGTAATGATTTTGACTGACTTTGGCATACATCAGTCTGCAAAAGTGTTTAAAATACTGAGCCAACTGGGCAAACTGGTCCCCAGGCTGCAGGCAGCTTCCAGGAAGATCCCCCTGTCCTGGAAGGGATGCCTGAAGGGTACATCCAACTCAAAGATAAGGAACACTCACTTTTGGGCAGGTAAGTAAAAGCACCAAAATCCAGTCACAGTAAAGAGATAAAATCCTAAAGCAGCTCCACAGGTGCTTTGATGCTTTGCCATTGTGCATTCTGTAAAGCCAAAGCCTTACACCTGTACATTTCTAGTTGGTTATAAATGAAATAGTGCAATTAGAAATATGAAAGATTTTATTTAATAAAAGTATGCAAAAAGCCACTGTCAAAAGAAATAGTGCTGAGCCCGGGATCGACACGGTGAACGGAGCGTATGTTCCTCTCTCTCTCTCGCCTTCAAACGCCCTCCTCTGTTCACGGCCATGGGGTTTTCGAAGGGTCTTTTTATACGGTTTTTTCTCCCTGGGGCTATGCTATGTTGAAAGTATTTTTCTTCTTTTGACTTGGAAAACATGATCTCGGTCGTTGTCCTTGTTTCTCGGTCCGGCTGATGGGATTTTGATAAGCTGGTATGATTTACTGGAAGTCTTGATATGAGTTACTGGAAGCCTGTATTGAGATTCAGATGTTTGGCGTCTTTGTGATCTTTATTATGATTCTCACATCAGGCGTTGATGGGATCATTGGTCTCGATCATCTCCTCCCAGCGTTGCTTGGCCTGCTTTTCAGATGTAGATGTGTTTTGGTTTCGGGGTTGGCATTTCTGAAAAGTCTTTTGATTAGTAGAAACGGTTTGCTAAACTTCCACAGGCCCTGTTCTGCAAGAAGCTTTACATTTCTTATATTTTATATCCATCACCATAAAAACACCTTAACATTAATTTATTTTTGCATGAATTATACATATATTACACTTATAATCTGGTTATGATATGTTTATATATTATGCTTATATTGTATACTGCTTTGCCAATATTTAGATACTGTATTAGCAACAAATCTAATCATAATAATCTACATAATGTGTCATACCTTTTGTGCCTTCTTTCTACTACTCTTCTACAAAAAGGTAGGATCATAGGTACTCTTTTGGTAGAGAATACAGGCAATGGATAAAAACTGTGAGATAAAGATTATTTAAGAGAAATGAGGAACAAAGCATGTATTAGGTCATAAGTTGATGTAGAATGGAAGTGGAAGACTTATATAGTAATTGTAGTGAAAATCTAGGGGTGGAGGTTAGTGAATTTGTTTTTTCCTTTTGTTAATTTTGTAGTTTTATTGTTCTAGATAAAGTTGTATGTTGGATGTAATTTTGATATTAATTTTTCAAATGTGTATTCACAGAAGGGAGGGGTGGAATGTGTTGGTTTGATATTGGTTGATATTTAGGAAGAAAACCATTCACAGAAATGGTTTTCCTGAGAGAGGCTCCTGGGAGCCGCCTGGCTGGGCCAGACCCCAGCGGCTCCTGGGTGGGGATGGGAGGCCTTTTCAGCTTCAAGTAGAGACCACTGAGAGGGGACCTCATCACTGTCTATCAGTATCTGAAGGGAGGGTGCCAAGAAGATGGAGTTGGGATTTTTTTCAGTGGTGCCCAGCAACAGGACAATAGGCAATGGGCAGAAACTCATGCACAGGAAGTTCCAGCTGAACACAAGGAAGAACTTCTCTATTGTGCAGGTGGCTGAGCACAAGAACAGTGTCCAGAAAGGGTGTGCCTCACTGGAGAACTACTCAAGAACTGTCTGTAAACTATCTTGTTCCGTGTCCTCTGGGATGACCCTGCTTGAGCAGGGACACTGGAGCAGAAGATCCGTTGTTATCCCTTCCAACCCGATCCATTCTGCAATTCTGTGATTCTGCATTCCTGGATGTCTTCAGATAACGGCATTTTCAGATTGTTCTATGACTTACTACAGGAAGGAATACCTCCACAGGAATTACACCAAGCTAGGCGCAAGTAGAAATTGGGAGAGTCGTGACTGGAGACCAGCGCTGCAGAGATGGATCTCATAATAACCTAAGGAGTTCTTGCCGTAAGAACCAGAACCAGCATTTCACCAAAATATTCTAAGGAAAGATTACTCAAAGAAAAGATTATTCAAAAACCAAAGAAGCCTAAGCTAATATTTTCGTAAAAGGAAAAACAAAACCAAGTCACTCTCAAATTTTAAGACACTGTCGCTTTTCCCCCCGTGGCGGATAGCCCGGGGCGGGCGGTGTGGCCCGGAACGGCCGGGCCGAGCAGGCGCTTCCCGGGGAGCGGCATCCGGGTCGGAGCTTCCGGCGGGGCGGGGAAGCAGGGGTGGGCGCCGCCGCCCGCGCCTGACAAAGGGCCCGGCGGGGCCCGTCCGGCCCCATGGCGATCCCCATGGTGCCCATGGAGACGCAGCTGCAGAGCATCTTCGAAGAGGTGGTGGTGAGTCCGTTCCCGGATCGCCGCCCAGCCCAGGGCAGAGTTCTGGGCAGGCCCGCCGCACGTCCGGGTCCCTGCGGCCCGCCGTGCTCCCTCTGGGGAGGGAGGGCATCCTGAAGGAGATGAAAAGCAGGTGGGAGATGTGCTTTTGGTTTTCATGGCGCAGTAGGTGCGGTGGAGCCCCGCTGCCGTCCCTGGCTGTGTTTCGTGCTGTTCCCGGCGGCGGGAGAGCTGTTGGGGAAGGAGATTCTTCAATCTGCGCCCGCTCGGCTGGGACAGAATAGGACTGGGCATAAAACAGCTTGCTTTGCCAATACCGGATTACAGAGCGCTAAGATTGCTGTAAACAGTTTAAGGAATTTTAAAGGAGACTAGGAGAAGATGGATGTCGCGAGTAGGCGAGCCAGCACAGTGGCATGATCAGATCAGAAATACGCCCGCATAATGCTGTCTGCAAAACGAAGCACAGTTAGCCCAAAGGCCTCCCCTTGTTTTCCGTAGGACGTTCCTTCCAACATTTTAGCCAACTTTGCTGCCTATCCATGGATGCATTTAAGGCCCCAGAACTGCTCACAGTACTTGAGGTGTGGCCATAATAAAGCCGAGTGCAGCAGGATAATCACCTCTTTTGTCTGCATGGTTGAACAGAGGGTTTGCTACACCCCAGGATGGGGTTTGCCCTCCTGGCTGCCCAGGCTCTCCCTGATGGCTCACATCGAGCTGCTGCTGACCAGCACCCACAGATCCATTTCTGCAGGGCTGGTCTCCAGCCACTCCTCTCCTAGTTTATACCTGTGCCCAGCATTGCTCTGTCCCAGGTACAGAATCTGGCATTTGCTAAACCTCATGTCGCTAACCTCAGTGCTCCAGACTATCCACATCCTTTTGCAAGGCCTCTCCTTTCTCAAGAGAGTCCACAGCACTTGTCAGTTTAGTACCATCAGCAGATTTGTTAATGATGCATTCGACTCCTGCACTGTTATATAAATATATTGAACTCTAGAACTGAGCCCAGAGGAACACCACTGGTGACCCATCACCACCAGATGCAACCCCACTGACTGCACCCCTTTGAGCTCTGCCTTCTAGCCAGTTCTTTACCCATCACACTGGGAACCTGTTTATCCTACAGCTCAACAGCTTGTCCGGAAGGATGCTGTGAGGGGTAGTATTAAAAGCATTATCCAGAAAAAGTATTTCCACTGCCTCCTCTTTGTCCTCTTTAGGTGGGTGTCCTTATGATAGAAAGATACTAAATTAGTTAAACAGGGCTTTCCCTTTGTGAAGCCAAGTCAGTGGGTCATTAATCACACTTGTGTGCAGCACAAATGAGCTTCTTGGTAGATATGAGACTTTCACAGTTGGAAGCACTGAGGTGTCAGGAGCTGATCCTGAATGGGAGCCTGACTGACATTTCAAACAAAAAGAAGCTGATTGAAATGTCTGAAGTGGAAAGAATATGTAGATCTCAGAGCAATTGAAAATTATTCATGTATGATGAATTTCAGTGGGGGAAAGAAAAGCCCAACCTTTCTGTTTTAAGTTGGCATTATAAAATGCATGATGTACTTCTTTCTTTGTGAGGTGTTAAGTGGCTTCTAGCATATAAATTGCCTACATGTGACTGATTCCTCCTTTTGGCACTGCCTTTCAGATTGCTTTCACATTTTTAACATTGTCATTTGCCTGTGTTGTCACACTGCCTGGTTTTATGCACTGTTATTTGACTAAGATTGATAAGGAACAACAACAAAATGGTTCCTGAGAAAATTTCTCTGTATTTTTGGAGCCATATCTGATAAAGTAGCAATATAGTGCTTTCCCTGTTGCTGGTAGGCAGCAAACCTTTCCTTGCTTTCTGTGCAGAGCAGATGAGTGTCATCTTCTCCTTTGCTTCTTGTGTGGCAGTGACAGGCAATTCTGGGCCAAACGATGGAAAAGGAGCACCAGAAAACTGATTTTGTTACATGCTTTTATGTCTGTAATTCAACAGTGAAAATACATAGTGGTCAGTGTAAGATCACACCTGAGTATAATATGAAATCCTTACAAAAGGTAGAAAAAGCTTTAGGATAATATTTTCCAAAACCTATTTGCTGAAGTTTTAGAATAATGATATAGAAGCCTTTGAGCAAAATGGAGTTGAAAAGGGCAGGTGGATGGCTTAAAGGAAGGTCTTAGGGGAGATAAATTGGATATTCATGATCAGTTTTTCACCTAGTACAAGACCATTACATCATTCAATCAAATTTAAAAAGCAATGGATCTAAATTTTCATGAGAAACTAATTGTATGTAATTGATTTGTGTAACTGAATGTCATGGAATATAAGAGGGGCAACAACTTGGTGGAATTCAAAAATACTAATTTTTCAAATTATAAGAGAACTGTAATAACACAATTGAACAATTTCTTCATCTTTGTGAAGTAAATGAATGTGAAGTGTTTAGAAGACAAAAAAAATAAACTAAAGCAACCCAAAACAAAGAAGCAAAGCCTTAACCTGGATCTGCAACATTTATATGTCTTTATGAAAACAAAGAAATCTCATCTTTGGAGTAGTGTGATTTAGCAGGAGACACCTATCATTCTCTGGTACAGTCCCATAACAATGTCAGTTTGTCTTTTGTGCTTCATCCTGGGGCCATGATAGTCATAGAAAACCTTCTAGCAGTAGCTAACTTGGGGTTTTTCTCTTACAGAAAACAGAAGTAATTGAAGAAGCTTTTCCTGGGTAAGTGTAATACTGCTTTATTTGTGCAAGGTTTTATGTATAAATATATTTTTCTACTTGTTTCATTGGGTACTGCTAATAACTAATGTTCTTATTTGTATTAGGATGTTTATGGACACTCCTGAAGATGAGAGAAACAAACTGAACAGCTGCCTGGGAGCTTTTAGACAGTTCTGGAGCAGTCTTTCCCAGGTTAACATTTGATTTGTGGCTTACATCTTTGTACTTTATATACTTTTTTAACCTAAAGATACCTTTTCTAGTAGACAAACAGTTAAGCTATAAGGCTTGTGTCTAGTCATTCAGTCATGGCACAGTAAAGAGTATAGGAAGAGATTGCAAGAAAAAAAGGTGGTTTTGAGATTTGTAATGTTATATATATACACCAGCAGAGGTTGGTATGCAGTGCAAATAAAGATATGCAAATAGAAGTGTAACAGCAAAGAAATAAACAATAAAAGCTAGTTTGTTACAGAATTTTTGGTAGAAATATGTAGGTAAAAGAAAAAAATATAAAATAAGATGGTTAATTTAAACAAATCACCTTTCAAAAGCTAGATACCTCCAGGCACTGCTCCATAATTGGAGGCCTCTTCCTCTTTATTTTCATTGAATTTGATTATAATTGTGAAAGGGAAAAAATAATGTAGAATGGTTCTATTTTACTTTGGTCTGTGCTAACTTACTTGTGAAAACCAAAGTTGACTATAGAAATCAGTGGTTAAGCTAGGAAATGTTTCCTGTACTGGCCAGGAACTGGTCAATACAACTGATGAACTTCTGCTGGACAAGTGAGCTTCTTCAAAAAAATATCAAAAGACTTGTAGGAAAAACTATAGGTTGGGCAGCTAGATCACTTCTGATTTATACTCTGTGTCCTACTCTGGTGTTAGTTCCATTTTTTCATAGTAGAAAGTAGAATACTATATGAATTTTATAGCTGTTTCATTACCTGTAAATACATTCTTTCTCTCCTCTATTGTTTTTTCAGGAGTCCCATGAACAGTGTGTTCAGTGGATTGTAAGATTCATTCACGGCCAACATAGTCCTAAAAGAATTTCTTTTCTTTATGACTGCCTAGCCATGGCAGTAGAAACTGGACTTTTGCCACCCAGGTGAGCCATGTTGGAATAATTGATTAGATACATGGAAGATGTTCTATTGGAGGTATTTTTGCAATTACATTGTACAATTGCTGCTGGAAAACATGTGCTGAGTATCTGCCATTCAATCTGGCATTGTCTTTTTCTGCTAGGATGGTTTGTGAATCTCTGATAAACTCCGATACACTTGAGTGGGAAAGGACTCAGCTGTGGGCATTAACATTTAAATTGGTTCGGAAGATTATTGGAGGTGTAGACTACAAGGTATCTTCCACTCATTCCTTTCTCTTTGCAAAGACATGTTATTTGCTACCTTTGTTTTTATGATTTTATCTCAGAGACATCAAATTTTTCAAAGTCTGCTTTCCTTAGAAAATTCAGTGAGCGTTTTTAATGCTTTTTGAACTTTAAGAGATAATTTTGTATTTACAGTGTAGCTCTTCATACACTCTTCTCTGTTATAGTTCCTTTCCTCCATTTTCAGTTACATGCTAAATAGCCCTAATGCAGTTGTGGAAGTGGTGAACACTGGAAAATAAAAACAATCAAGCATTAAGGCCAGAATTCTGTCATCTGCTTTAACCTCTGTTGCTACATAGCAAAAAAGCTCCTGAAAGCTTGAGTTCTTGGCATGGTACAGTTCCAACAGAACGAGTAGGAAACCATGTCTTGCATAGAATCACCTTGCTGCATTGTTGATCATGTTAGAGCAGAAAACATAAAATACAACATTGTACTCTGGTCAGGCTGCAAAAGGCTTTGTAGGTCTCTGCATGCACATCAAAATACCAACAGTTACTTTCTCTTCTGGAGTATCCTAGGACTGAGAAGTTCCATAAGGAATTTAATGTAATTAGTGTTAAATTTTAATGTAATCGGTATTAATATTCTCAGTAACAGTTTGTCTTCTGACACTTAACATCAAGAACTAATTTTTCTGTCAAAATACTGTCTGACTATATTGATTGTGTAGTCTTTCTGCCAGAGATAAATAATATCTAGGAACGTTAACTGCATGTGCTTGTTTTCAGGGTGTGCGCGATTTGCTGAAAGTGATCCTGGAGAAGATCCTAACAATTCCAAACACTGTGAGCTCAGCTGTTGTACAGCAGCTTTTAGCAGCAAGAGAGGTAACTATATGGATTTTATACCACTATAGAGAAAGATAGGCCTCATTCTCTTGTTATTAGTGAATTTCTGAGGGTTAGCATAGCTCTGATTGTTGGTATTGTTCAACAGGAAAGTCTTACTTTTGTGTTCTAATTATTTACTGTAATTGCAGTTTATGCAGTAAACAAAGTGCTTTTGTGAGACATAGTAAGTGTTAAAATCCCTAATAAAAGAGTCAGGCCTAATGCTTGATTTGCCTAAAGTAAGATGTATAGGATATAACAGTGATTAATAATATTTTCTTAGTAAATAAAAACAGTAATTGTTTTCAGTACTTTGTGTATAGGATATAACAGTGATTAATAATATTTTCTTAGTAAATAAAAACAGTAATTGTTTTCAGTACTTTGTGGGCAGGCATAGAGGCGTGGTCTTAATTAGACTCAAACAGTCTAACTTATGCTTGTACAATTATAAACAGGCTTCAGAATGAAGTACTATCAGAATACAATTTAAGAAAAAGTATTTTAATTCTTGTATCTCTTTTAGTGGGCTGTCTCAAGGCCAGTAGAGAGATTACACATTCATTTACTCTATTCATGGTCTTTTACACTTCTGTATTTTTTACTTATAGGTCGTAGCATACATCTTGGAAAGAAATGCTTGTTTGCTGCCTGCCTACTTTGCAGTTACAGAAATCAGAAAACTATATCCTGAAGGAAAACTTCCCCACTGGGTAATACATTATATAAAATAATGTACCCTGGAATTTTGTTGCACAGAACACCTAAATTTTGAAACAAAGTTTATGTGAAAATTAAAAATCTGCTCAACAGTAAGCTCTGTATTTAGTCACATAAGTGCAGATACAGGCTTGATGTGATTGTAGCAGCAGCTCCCTGTGTTCTTTTATGAAACCGATGACATAGTTTTGATCTATGGTCTGATGTTGAAAATTCTTGAAGTACTGAGTTGGTTTTGTTAAATACATTTGGAAATGCAGATCATACCTATCACTTTGTGCTTTCTCTATGGCTTCAGAATAAGAAAAATCACTTTTAATAGCTGACCAGTGTTTTCTGTGTTTATACTTAGTTATGCTGAGATATTTGGGGCTCTGGTGGCCCCCCAAAAATAATTTCATTGTTTCCAAAAAATAATGTAATATCGATCCAGTTTTTAGTTTTCCATTCTGTTACAATAACTAGATGTTTGGAAAAGAGTAAAATCCCAACTCCCTTGTATTAATGGAAAAACTGTTACTGTCTTTTGAGAGAAGACTTAAAGTAGACTGTACTAATCTGGGTCATTTTTCTATGTGGATTTGTTATTCAGCAGCAGGGATTTGTTACGAACAGAAATGATGGCTTATTTTAAATAATCTAAGTGTTATGCAAACAACATAGTTTGCATAGGAGACAGTTCTTACATAAACTCCTACTTCAGTGCAAACAGGGAAGAGTGCTTCCTGCACCTCCTTTCTAATGCCCCATTTTTTATTTTTTGATGATTTTTCTGACATTTTTTAAATAGGAAGCTAGTTATTTTAGTAGATTTCTGCATATTTTATTAAAATGCATACATGTGTATATTTTTAAGTCTTGAATATTCCTTATCAGTGTCTGGAACTTAAACCCTAATTTTTTTCTCCTCTTCTCACCCAGTTACTAGGTAATTTAGTATCAGATTTTGTGGATACCTTCAGACCTACGGCAAGAATAAATTCTATTTGTGGTAAGAAAATGACTTAATAAATGACTTTAAAATAAATAAATTTATTTTGATCTATTTTTTTCTTAGAGCCTTTTGGGACCTACATCATCTAAGCAAAATAATTCAGATCTTATGTTTTATCTAGTAACTCTACCCATCTCAGTTCATTCTCAGACTTGGTTCCCTTCAGTTTTTGTTTTGAAGGGGAGAATTAATTGATGAGATCAAAATAATTTTTTGTTACCTCTTGCTAGTGGAAATGTGCTAGTTGTTACATGGTCATATGGTTTGTAACTACAGATCACTAGCAGAGTAGGAAAATTGTTGGTTTTCTGTGCCCAGGGATTTTTGGTTAATTCATATTGGCTGGGATGTTAGTCTTGGTGTGTTGTGATTTCATTTTCCAATGGAGCTTTTGTAGCTGCTCAGCCTCTTCTCTGTTGTTGCAGGCTTCTGGATAAACGTTTCCTAGCTCAGATGGGTACTCATTCTACTTTTCTGTGAAAGAAATGCTCATCTTCATTTATTGTGAGAAATCTGATAATCAAAATTTGGCTGGTTTAATATGATGCCTGCAATATTTTTCTTAAGAAGATAAAAATGTTTTCTGTTTGCTTTTTTAGTGCAATAAGAACTGCATTAGTTCTGAGCAAGGTGTATTGCCATGGAGCTTCTTTAGTGCAAAGATGAAAAAATGAAAATTCATCTTTAATGCTCGCAAGGCATTTTGTTTCAGAAGTATCTAGTTATTCTTGTACTGAAAATGTGCCATAGCTTTTATTTATATGACTGACAGGGATCACATTTTATTTTTTCCAAGTGTTGTGTGTGACCTGTATAGATACGATTGAGGGGAAGAAATAAGTATTTATTTACTTGTTCTATCTGATAATATGGCCTTTTTGGATAATAAAAGTCATGGAATTTGAACTGAGAGAGGTCAAAATTGAGGCACCTAAATTTACATTCTGATACACAGGTTTGCTTGGAGCTCAATTCAGATGCTTATGTTTAAGCAACTAAAATAAAGGCTATTTGTCTAATCTACACTGACTAACAAGTGTAAATTTAGCCTACCAAGCACACTTAATGTGTTTTGGTCTCACTGGGCTATGCTGACTGAATTGACTGGATCTTCACTGACTTTAATTGGAATACACATGCTTGCATTTGACTGCTTTACTGAGCACAATCTTGCCCACAGGGTCAATGAAGGGAAATTGAAAGATTGGGTTATACTTAGGTTTATAAGGCTATTTTCTTATAGCCTTATAAGGACGGAGTCAGTCTTCAAAAATCAAATCCTTAGGTCAAGCAATGGCAAAGGAACAGTATTCTGGTAATCTCTAAGAGTGTTTTGTGTTGATATTTGCAAATACTTTTATTTTTGGGGTGCTCAGTGTGAATAAATGGGGATTTTTCTGCTTAGATATTTCATTAGTTGAAAATTCGTTAGAAAAATAAAATCAATTTGAAGCAAATCTGTGGTAAAAACCTTTAAATAATGGAAATTTAAGGAGAGCATAAAAGTGGCCGAGGCCACTTTTTGCATCAAAATGATTAGGCAATGGGCCAGTTTCACTGGTTGAGAATTTGTTTCATTGCATGTAGGTCGCTGTAGTCTCCTTCCTGTGGTAAATAACTCGGGTGCCATGTGTAACTCGTGGAAGCTGGATCCTACAACCCTTCGTTTTCCTTTGAAAGGTCTCTTGCCATATGATAAGGTATGCCTTATTAGACTTCTTAAACCTGTTAATACTCAATAAAACAAAAACTTTTATGTCATTAAAGTGAGGGAAGATTTCAGCTGTAAATATCCATCTCTTCCAGTCTGGCTAACTTTGAAGGTGTAGGTGTCTTATATTTCAATGATTTTAAGCTATATACAGAGGACCTGGAAAGTAATATTTCCTTAATCCTTTAATCCTTTAATATTCCTTAAATGTAACTGCTGTCCAGGATGCTGAAGAACATGAAACATAATCTAATGTGCTTTGTGGATGTGTGCATGTGAGAGAGCAAGTGGAAGCAGAGAATTGATTGGAAAATTGTCCAGATGGAAGTAATTTCTTTTCTTTGCTTTTCCTTATTCCGCAGGAAGGATAATCTACAATTCAAAATTAAAGTTTGCTTATTTAAACTTAACACTCTGCATGTGAAGTAGTGGTGTACTGAAATTTAAAAGATCAGGAGAGAAATCCATGTTGTCCTGCATCCCATTCCCCATACCCTAGATGTCTAAGAAAGGAAATATATGCAGTATGTCTAGTGACATGTATAGTGCTCACAATTTACAGCCGTTATAATTTTGTATGTTTCCTGACACAGATGTGGCTTTTCTGTGTTTGGTAAGCCTTCATCTTCCAAATACTTGTTCAGACTCTTCTTGAGTCCCTGTAAGCTTTTAGTATCCTCAACTTTCCTTTCACAATAAGTGCCACATTTCAGCTTCATGTTGCAAGAGAAATCATCTCCTTCTGTTTGTTTTGAACCCACCTCCAGATAACATTTTTATTTAAAGTGATTCAGGCTGATCAAAGATGCAGTGAGCAGTTGTTTCATATCTGATTTCTTCATATCCATCCTGATTTTTATGTATTTTGGTGCGTTTCCTCAGTTGTCTTACCTTGTTTCCTTTGAGTACAAGGTTGTTCCAAGAAGTGCACCATCCTTTATTGGATGAAGAATATTCTTCTACGTGTACCTCATAAAATCTGTCACTGCTTAAGAGCTATGATTGTCTCCTAATTTCTTTTAGTTATCGGAAAGCAAGACGATTTCCCAGATAATACATACCTGCATAAATTAAACATTCATTCTTACATTGTTTATTCAGTTAAATGTAAGCTCAGTAATAAACATGATCTTGAGGCAATATATGTTTGTATGTGATCACCTGTTTCTTTTTCAAGGACCTATTTGAGCCACAGACTGCTTTGTTGAGATATGTGCTGGAACAACCGTATTCAAGGGATATGGTCTGCAATATGCTAGGTCTAAATAAGCAGGTACTGTACTGTGCTGTAACATGTGATTTAATTCTGCATAGAATCTGCACTATTCTTTTTCTCTTTTCTTTGCTATAGCTAACTAAGCAAAACAGTTTAGGTACATAGAGTGATTTTTTTTTTCTTTTATGGGATCATATTAGGTTAATTGGACACTGTTATTCCTATCATTTGTATATTGCTTTACGAATGTTAAATTGAAAAGTAGAGATTTAAAATATGATTTTTTTTTGCATTGCTTTTTTTTCCTATAAGGCCAGCCTCAAGTACACCTTTGACAGACACTAGGAGACTGGTTATTGTTCATTGGTTTTTAAAGCATTGTTGTACTCTTTTATATTGGAATGCTGTAGTACTAGAGTAGTTGAAAGCTGGGGTTTGTTCTGTTACATTTTTTCTTTTGAAACCTTAGAATGGGGGGGCTTAGTCTGACTTGGGGATCCTTGAGGCTGGCCTCATAGTCACTGTTTTGTCTTTTCTTTTTTTCTTCCTTTATTTTTGTTCTGTCCTGTCTTGTCCTGCCCATCCTCCAATGCTCTAGACCTTGAACATTGCTCAGGTATGTTCACAACCTTACTGTTGTATTGTGACTAACGATACGCTGGCCGCTTTGTAGCCACTGATTCCAGGTAGAGAATACGTGTACAGTCAGGGCTTGAAATTGGCAGGATGATTAATCAAGGGCAAATTCTCACTACAGTTCTCTAGAGATATGAGCGATGTAGTATCAAGCTGACAGTCAGTGGTCCTTTGATACTAAAATTTTTGTTGGAATGGACTGCTTCCATTTCCCTTACCAGTCATTATTTTGCTGGAATTTTCAGATGAGGAGAGATTTTTAGTTCAAAATTTCTTTCCCTGAGCCGGTGGAAAAAACATCTGCTGGACTTAACTGTAAAAATAAAAGGCTGTAAATACATAATTTAAAAAAAAAGGTTTACTCGTGAAATTTTCTTATCATTAGGAAGCCTCTAAAGAACTTCCCAACGGGCAATTATAATATTCTCCAGTCTAGGTGAAAGAAGAGAAGTGCAGAATACTACACAAAAAGTAGTTCCTTAAAATTTTGACTACTTGTTTAAATAAATAAACACCTGAGCAAGTCAACCAAGTGGAGTTCTGCTTGAAATTTGAAATGATGGGTGTTATAATTTATCCCTCATTACACTAATAATTGCCACACCTACTTTAAAAAAAACACTGTTTAAGATTTATAAAATAGCGTTGCTGTTTGCAATACTATAGTGAAGGTTGTGTCAGTTTTTCCATTTAAGAAACTTTTTTCAGGTTTGTAACTTGACTATAAAATTTACATGATCCTGAAACCTTGTGTACATTTCCCAATGTAATGGAATATACCAGTGCATTTTCTGAACTCGGACAATGTTTTTGAATGCACAGATTCCTGCATCTTGGCTGACAGTATTCTGTGTTGTATATGATGATCTTTTGTACCTGAGACTTAAAGCAGCTGAAATGTTAAACCTTGGAATTGAGCTGCTAGGTTTACTGTTTAAATGGGTAGTATTTGTGTGTCTGTGTCTGCATTGAGTTGATAAACCAAACTATTCCTCTGTCCATCTTGTAGCTGGTAAATATTACAAGATCTAGACAAAAATTACGTTGAACCCATTTTATTCTTCTAACTATGGGTGATCTTTCCTATTAAAAAAAAAGTCTTAAAAATGCTGGGTTTTAACTCCTACTTCACCATCCTCTAAAAGTAATTAAAGAAATAAAATGTATTAAATTATACTTTTTAAAATTTGTTTGCTAGTATAGGAATGACTACACAAAGTTTCATCCTGGTGTACACTTTTATGGCCAAGGAACAAACGTGAAGAATGTAGCTTATAAAGGAAATGCTGACAGAACATGAACTATAGCTGTGCTACTACAGTTACACCAGCATAAAAATGTTGAAAATTTGTGAGTTGAAAATATGTGAATTGAAAATACAGATGTAGAGGTGGGTGGTACAGTGGTATACTGAACCGGAAATATGTTCCATTTAAACATTAATGTACTCTGCATAAAACCGGAAAGCATTAAAATGCTTTTACTTGTTTTAGGTACAAATTACTTTTGTGTTATATTTCAATTTGTTAATGTAGCCACCTGACAAAAATAGTAGCATGCTTTTCAGAAGTTGTGTAACTATATAAATGCTTTCAGTAAAATGGGTGATAATCTTGTATTTTATTATTAGAGAAATAACCTGCAGATATTGAACTGTCACTATAATAGAAGGCACTTAGAAATGCAAATAGCGCCAGGCTTGTTTCAGAATAAATACAGAAACACCTCAACGCAATGATCATTATTTATTTATGATCATTAATTATTTATGTGGAGTTGCTTGTATGCCCTATCAGCTATTTACACAGATCCAGTTGCAGGATTGGAGTCTTCATTTGAAACATTGGCATCACAATCTAGGTATGGTTCAGCCAGATTTGTCCTAGTTCT